>QJNU01000468.1:0-61413 GCA_004154915.1 Monosporascus ibericus | reverse complement strand
TAATAATAATAATAGTAATAATAATAATAATAATAATAATAATAATAATAATAATAATAATAATAATAATAATAATAATAATAATAATAATAATAATAATAGTAATAATAATAATAATAATAATAATAATAATAATAATAATAATAATTTATAACATTACGTTAATTTCGCGATTAAACCTTTCTGATTTAAAATATTTCTGCTACTATTATTAGAAATGAAGCAACGTAAAGGTTATCGCCTTGCAAAAATAATAAATATAAAGGCGGATAAAAAGTACGAACTTATTGTTTTGTTACCTATTACCAGAAGTAGCAAAAAAAGAAAAAGAATAAAACTTATTTGTGTGAAACTATTCAAAATATATACGGCTTAATTTTGCGCTATTATATATAATATTTATATTAATTTAACAGTCATATAGAGTTGCGAATAATAAGTTTAAAGAAATATTTCCGTTTTATCTAAAGAGTATATCGTTAAATAAACATTATTTACTAAATTATTACCGCTCTTAAAAACTATAAAAAACTCGTAGTACCTTTCTTCCGGGGCTTCTACATTATATATTAAGCTTGCCAGCCATTACTGGTTAAAGTCTAGATTATCCATAACAATTTACACTGTACACACCTTATATAACCTTCTTTAGCGATCATTCTAACTATTACCCTTATAAACTAAAATAAATATATAAAAGACATAACATTGTTTATAACAAACTTAAAAGCAATTTCGTTTGCTAACTAGCTAAATATAAATAATATATTAAAAGAATCAAGGTATATTTAAGTGGTCGAAAACTTAATATCTGGAAGCTTCGCACATAATTTTATCCGACAGCTTTACAGTGTCTTTGCTAATATAAGCGTAATTAGGTTATACATTAACGTTATTTATATAACTGATAATTAATTAAAGATTTACCAGCGCGGCTTTATTAATTTTATGTTCAATATTATATTTAATAGATAAGGTCGAATTTTATAAAAATAGAAAATAAATGAAAACGGTATATAATCTAGAATTCGAGAATCATAATATCTATCTCGATATTTGAATATGTTTAAAAAACATTTAATTCTTTAAGCCCTTTTCGATAACAACTATAATTATTATTAAAGTTATATTTTTAAATAAGTTCACTTAAAAATAAAGAATTTCTATATTACTAATGTCATATTTTGCCTCTATTTGATTCTCTAACGGAATAAGAAATGTTCCATACAGAAATATTTAAGCATATAGCTTCCGGATATCATAAACATGTTAGTGTTAGTGTTAATAATTACCGAACGATTAATTCTAAATTATTATAGTAAATCACGTTTTCGAATAATAATGTAGTTTCAGTATTATTAACCAAACAAATTTGTAGTTTAAGTGAAAATGACTCGGGAGATAAATATATTAACAATAGTAATTTCGGATGTATTTTCTTTATTTAAGTCTCTTAATTCAAATATATAATAATTATTAGTAACGTTATAAAAGGAATTATAGAATATGAGGGCTTTAATTAAGCTGAAAGTTTATTCAAATATGATTATAAAATGAAGTTCAGCTTTTTAAAATCGATATTATTACCTTTTCTTTTGTTAAAGGTTAACGTTTGAATTAAACGAATTTACATTTCCTGTTAATTAATACTCTCTTATTTGGAATCAGAGTGTCTCCGCCCCACTTACCTTCTAAATCACCCACCTTTTTCTTTATAACACAACCGTTCATTTTGAACATATCGGGCATAAAACTTATATATCTTAACAACAAAAGAGCTTCCAAGGTAAAGGAATACGTCATTATATATGGTTCGGCGAGGGCTACATATCTAAGCTGGGTATACTATTATAACAGCTATGTTAAAAAAGAGACATGCGTTTAAATAAGGTTATTTCATGTAAACTATACATGTTCTGCAATAGCCTAGCTAATATAACAGTCATAAAGGTGCCCCCGGTGCCATTGTATAGCTCTCCGAGAGGGCTACATAATGATATATAGCGTCACCTTGGCAGCGTTCTACTTGTTGAGTGTATAGCTTTAAAGAGTATAGTTAAAGTTAGAAGTTGCGTTGCAAAGAAGGTATGGGATTCAGAAGCGTGCTGGGGCGGTGACACTCTAATACGAAACGACAGTACTCAAATTAGTAAATAATAATTATAAAATGAAGGTTAACTTTTGACGTTTTATTACCAGAATTATTATTTATGTTAATAATAAGTTAAAATTCATTAACAACCGATATTACGTAATTAAAATTTAATAGGCTCGCTGTATTTATTGAAGGTTATAAAAGGATTATTAATTTATGCAGCTTTAAAAAACCTTGCGCGAATTAAACTTCTAAATATATTAAAGTAAAGCAATTTAACACTCTGATCCAGATGCTGATAGTTATCGTTAGTTTCGAATTAAAGACAAAGATTCCCGATATTAATTAGGTGATAAAATGAAAACTACTAAGAGACGTTTATGTAATGCATTTATAGCAACTATTTAATGGAACATTTCGTACTTAGGAACGATTTAATATAATTACTTATAAATAAGTTATTTTATATATAACTTCTTAAACGTCTGATAAATAAAAAGTCGAATCGTTTGTTATAAAGTGAATTGAAACAGCGAAAAGAAGCCGATGCTCGGAAAACCAACGACGTTACTATTTAGAAAACTATAAATGTTTTAATAGAAATTAACGCAACTAGGTTTAATAAAAAGGAAAATAATACGTAATTTATGAAGAACAATTTTAATTAGAACATGCTAATTATGGAACATTAATTTTACTTTCCGGTTAATTAATTAATTTCGTAATATTCGTATACTTACAAAACAAAGAAACCTTAATATACGAGATTAGAAGAAAATCAAGGTTTAATAGCGTACGTTATTTAACGACCAATATTTACGTCAAGTAATTGTTATAAGCTAATATGTAACGGCTGGTCGGTTTAACCAACTATTAAACCTAAGTCATACGGTTTATATTAGCAGCAGTGTCGTAGGAAACTAAGTATTAAGGTGGTTGATAGTTACGTCTGGTAATAGCAGATTATCAAAGGTAATCTAGGTAACCAAGTTATATTACAAGCTGGTGCTATCTAGACTATAAGAGAGGTAATGAGCGTATTTATATACTGGTGCCATATAGTATGTTTTGCATAGCTTGAATGGCTCTGTCGTCGAGCCTATCGAGTCAGTGGAGCCTGGTTCAAATGGCTTTACCATCGAACCTGTCGAGCCTGTGGCGCCTGGCTCGAATGGCTCGATTATTAAACCTATCGAGCTATCACGTAATCCTGAACTATAAGGTACTTGTGTCTTGACGCCGACCGTCTCCAAAAAGCCAAACCCGTTAGATTATAACACGATTTTTCCCTTCTTAAAATCTTTGCCTTTAAAGACTTTCGTTAATTTTAGTTCGATAAGTTATTTCTTTTACTTTTTTTTTATCATGTTTTAAAATGTCAGGTTGTATTAAAAAGATATATTTATCATAAGATTAAGAGAAAAAACAATCTGTTTTACTTTTTATTTTTTAAATTTATTAATATGCTGATTTGCTTCCGGTAAATTCGTTGTAGTTTTTCTAATTACCGGATTTTATTATTCGGCCTTTTTCGTTATAAAAGGTATATATTAAATTAATAAGGCTTATATAATGTTAAAAGTTTTTCCTTTACTTCATTAAAGCGGTTAATTATTAAATACGCAAAAGCGGAAACCGATTTAAATCAAGTTAAGGAAAAATTCGAAAAGGTTTAAAAGAAAGCTATTTTAGCTTATGCTAAGGTCCGTTATTTTAGGATTTAAAAGAGAAAATAGAGGAATCGAATTTTCAATATGTTTATTCGTAATCTTTATACCTTAAAAGATTTGTATAAATTAAAACGGTAAAAGGCATTATAAAAACGGAAGCAGGCTGAAATAAAAGCTGTAATAAGTGTATTAATACCGGTCGTTACTTTAATCGACTGGTTTAAGTTTAAAAATGTTAAGTAAATAATTTTAAACGGTTTTAATTAAAATACTTTTAATAATAATGCCGGTATTATTGGTAAAAGTCCATTAGAAAACGTTAAACGTTTATAGAAATTTCCACGGGTTCTTAAATATTTTCGAAGTCGAGATGATCTTTTTATTTTGTTAAGTATTATATTATACCTTTTTCACTTTATACGTTTAATAGCCTTTCTATTTCGTATGTTACTATATTCTTTATAACTTTTTCGTTTTATCCTATATTAACCTTAATTATATTTACTGCTAATTTAAGTAAGGAAATGTAGAAAACTAAATATATCTTAACTTTAAGTAAAAGCTTTAATTCCTAATTATTTTTAAACGTTTTCGTAATAACTTTATATGGGCCGATAAATTTAAGTCAAATCTTTTATTTAATTGTTTAATATAAATGTTTTTAATAGTTAGGTAAATTGTCTTTCTTTTTTTAAAGGTTAATTCTGTTAATTCTTTCTGGTTATAATGTTTTCTTATTTAATTACGTCCGAATTTAAGTTTTGTCTTTATTTTTGCGTATAACTGCTTACATTATTTTAATGTAAGGATCGTTTTAACGTTAATAAGGCTTTTGTATATATTTTTGTAAACCTTTAGTATAAAACCAAAGTTGGTATTTATTAAAATCTTCTTAATGCTTACGTAGTAACTGGGATTATAAACTAGTTATATAATAAGTAATTTTTAAACTTAATCGTTTTGTTCATAATTAATGTAATACCGTTAGTGAGTTTTTAATATTTGGTTAATCTTTTTCGTTTATCCGTTTATTTAGAGTTTAAATGCGTTAAATATTTTATAATTTAGGCCTAGTTACGTTATAAGTCCTCTCTAGAATTTCGAAATAAATATCGTTCCTTTATTTAAGATAGCTTTTGTTAATAACTCGTATACTTTTAAGTTATACCTTAAAAAGATATATGCTAGTAATTTTATATCCGTATCCTTATTACGTAATAAGAAATAAGAAGATTTTGTAAATCGATTAACGATTATAAAGACAATATCATAATGTACGCCCGTAATTAGGTTTTTTGATAATACAAGTTTGGTAATAAAATCGAAAGTAATTAAATCTTATAGTCGTTTTACGATTAGTAATAATTATAGTTCTTCTTATAGCTTTTATTATGGAGCTTTTGCTTTATTATATATATGGCATTACCGTCGTACCTTTCTTATTATTGATTTTACTTTAGGAAAGTAATAAGTACGTTATAATCATTTTAGGGTTTTACAAACTTTTAAATCTTTATGTAATTAATATTCGTCTATATTTTATATTAATGTTTCCTGGTATTCTTTTGGAATTTATATCTTTTTTATTTTTCGGTTTTCGGGTAGGTTATCGTTATATTCCTGGATAATTCGGTATAGATTAAGGTGTCCTGCTTTGATCGTTACTATTTATCGTACTTGCAAATATTTATTTGGCGTAATATCGAAGATTTAATCGTTAACCTTGGTTATCTTTTCCTTTAGGTTTGGTTTTCGATTTAACGCATTTATTTTACCGTTTTCTGATTTCTTTTAATGGATAATAACGAAATCGTATTTTATTAGTTTTTCAGCGTAACGTAATTACCGTTTTGTTAATCTTGTAATAATCGTAAAGCAAGTAAGGTTTTTATTGTCCGTAAATACCTTAACCTGGTAAAAGTTTCCCTTTAGGTAATGTCTAAATTTTCGAAAAGCCTTAACGATAATTATAAATTTTCTATTAAGAATATCGCAATTTAACTTTATTCCTTTTAATTTATAAAAGTAAAAGGCGATAAGATATAACCTACCTTAATTATTACGATATTTAATTACTGCCCTAAAGCTATAATCCGAAGCCTCGATTTTAAGCTTAATTAAGTGGTTTAGGTCGTATATAATTAATATTAGCTTGTTAATAATCGCGTTCTTAATTCTTTAGAAGGCCTTTTTTATCATTAATAATTCCTAAAATTCGTTTTCTATTATTATCAAGTTTAATAATATAACTATTTTTAAAGTATCGAATAAGTCTTTATAACAATTAACAAATTCGAAAAAGGCTAGTACTTCTTTGATTATAATGAGCCTTTTTATTTCTGTATTGTAGCGGCTTTTAGGGGTTTATTTTAATATATCCAGGGGTGATAATATGTCCTAAAAACTCTACTTTTCAGGTATAAAACTGGTATTTTTCTGTATTAACTAATAGGTTTGCGTTTTATCAGGCTTAAAGAATTTTATGAACGTATCTTATATATTTCCTTTTTTTGAATAAATGAGAATATCTTCAACATAATAAATAATAAAAATATCCAAGCATTTTCTAAGTATATAGTTAATTATCCGTTAAAGAATTGCTGGCATGTTCGTAAGTCCGAACGGTATAACAAGGTATTCGAAAAATCCGTATTACGTTTTAAAGGCTGTTTTTTATTCGTGTCCTAATTTGATGCATATTTAATTATATCTGTTTCTAAGATCTAGGCTTATAAATTACTTTATTCCGTAAAGGCGGGTTTTTATCTTATTAATTAAAGGTACCGGCGTTTTATCCTTGGTTGCTATATCGTTTAGCTATGTATAATTGATCCTTAGGAGTTACTGTCCGTTTTTCCTTGCTATAAAAAACTAGCATATCCGGCTGATAAGTTAAAACGTTATATATAAACTTTTTTAAGCTTGTTTTTAGGGTATTTTCGTAATGCTTATAATTCTATTTCGTTAATGTTATAAATCGGGTAAACGCTAATCGATATTCCATTTTATAAAGGTACGTTAATTATTATTTTTAGTTTTAAGAGTTGGTTTTATAAATAATCGCTTATTTTTTGCAATTTTGCTTTAATAGTAACGATAATACGTCGTATTTTTTTATAATACCTTTGCTTTTTTTATACCTTGTTCCTATAGGCGATAATGTTTTTATCGTATTCTTATGCCTATATTTGTCGTTATTATCGATCGAATATTAAAACCTTTTCGTATCTTTCTTTCGATCGAAAGCGTATAAAGTAAACCTTATCAAGTTAATTATTTCATTAATTAAGGGATTATATTAACATAACCATGGTTTTCCGAAAATTATATTGTAATTCCTTAACGGAACGATATCGATATTTATTATTTAATTTCGTCCTTTAACGAAGATTTCGAAATAATTATTTTCGCGGGTAATCTTTTTATTGTTATAAGCAAATACCTAACCTTTTGTGTTTTCGGCGATATAGGGGTTTATCTTCTGCTTTTATAATAACTTAAGTTCGTTCACTACTTCCGGTAAAATATAATTATTTTCTATTATTCCGTAATCTTTAAATGCGGTAAATTAATATATTCTAATTTTTATTTTTAAGGTAATAAGGTTATTTTTGGTTTTTATCATCGTATTTAAAGCCTTTTTTAGAAACCTTTGTTAGCTTTCCGAGTTTATTATTCTGCGGATTTTTTATAAATGGTGTCTTCCTTTTAAATTATCCTTTAACGCTTTAATACGTTGCTGATTTTATTAATTAAAAGCCTGTAACTATTTTAACTATCCTTTTTATCGTCGTGAAGTAACTTCGAATAAAAGGGTTTGCAGCTGGCAATCTTTTCTGCTAATGTATTCTGGTTCGGGGTTTCTTTGCCCCTTTTATCGTACTTAAAACTGAATATCGTATTACCTTTATTTTCTCCTTTCTTTTTTGCTATATTTCTTTTTAAATTTCTTATCATTTATTTAAGTCTTCCGTCAAGGTTAATCGGAAACCTAGGTTCTTAAATACCGCTAAAAATGCCTTGATAACCGTTTAGTAGATTTATTTATTTTTTATCTTATAATCGTAGCATCTGGAATAATATATAAGGTTTTCATTAGGGCTACTATTTCCTTTAGGCTAACTTGCCGCTACCGTTATAACGTCGATAATGTCTTATAACGCGTATTTTCGTAATCTTCTGTACTATCTTTAATCCTTAAAATCTGCTTTAATTTTGTTACGGAAATCGAATCCTTAATTATACATCCGTATAATTCGCCTTTCGATATATTATTGTTTTTCCATATATTTAAGGTAATGGAGGCGCTTATAATATATAAGATAAACTTTTTCATGCCGGTCTGGTTCTCCTGAGAGTAAGGCTTCGTCCCAGCCTTAATATTTCTTAATCTATACGTTTAATTCTAATTGTTCGTACCGTTATTGCCGTTGCTATTAGGACCGGGAAAATAACTTATTTTCTATAAGCTTTTTCTATCCGTCGTATTTCTTTAACCATGAGGCCATTATAAATCCTATAGTTAGGGCTCGTTATTTCTAGATAGGTACTTAAAATAATCTCTTTACCTTTTAAAATCCTTATTATACTTCCTTAAACGGATTATAATTATTTTTTATCTTGAATATACCGCACGGTTTATTATTCTAATTATCTTGGCTATTTCTAGGTTATCCTTTTAGTATAGGTACTTATTATTTAAACTATTATTTATTTCGATATTTACGGGTGATATATCCCATCTTCCCGCAGTTATAGCATTAAACTTAACGTCGAGTTTTTCGTTATATTACTTTTATTTCCATAAATCCAGCTACCGTTTAATAGGATGTATTTATTCTTAGTCACGTGCTAATATTAAAGGGATGCCTTAATTTGTTATTTTGTCGGTCCTTAAAATGTTAAATCCTTTAAGCGTATTATCGGTTATCGATTTTCACTACTATAGCAATATAATCTACCAGCCTTTTAGGCCGTTTATTTTTGAATAGGCTTTTCTAGACTTTTTCTTTTAAGCCATTAAAAAACGTAACTATTAATATTTCTTCCCCAGTTAATTTTTAAGGTTAACTTGATAAAGGATTTATTGTATTTAAAGGCTAATCCTTTTTGCTTTAAGTTTTTGATTTTATTTTTGGTCTTAATATCTTTGTTTATTCTTTGGAATATTTCTTTTAACTTTTCCTCCAATTCTCTATCATCGTTATAAATTGTTATGATTATTACAAATTTTAGCTTAAAAAGGTTCATAACTCATTTTTAATGGACGGGCTTAAACAAAATAATTGCCTTTCCGGTTAACTGTCTTATAACCAATTGAATGGGAAAAGTAGGTATTATAAACTTAATTAAGAAGTACTTAAAATATGCGTGATATTTTATAAGAAACTGTTATAACTTAGTAACAGTTTTGTTAAAAAATCGGGCTTAATAGGTTTTAAAACCTTTTTAACATTTTTGCCAGAAGTTATCTAAGCTAACTGTGTTAATTAAGCGAGCTAATCTGGCTAAGCTGGCTGCGATAATTATACGAGCTTCGGTAATTACACGGGGTGCTTCTTACTTATTTATTTATTTAATTCTAGATCTTTTTAAAGGAATCAATAAGGTCGGTATTATCGCTAAAAACTTAGGTAATTACGTTAATTAATTAATTTAATCGTTATAATGGTTTTTGCTAGCAAAGTCTTAATCCAACTTTTTTATTATCGAAATCTATAATATTATTTTTAGGAACCTAAAAACCTTTTTTAAAAACGGGCTGTATATTAAATAACATAATATTAGAAATATTATTTAAAATTTAATAACCTTATTAAATAAACGTTTATAACGTATTACGTTTAATCGGTTTAACGAATTATTAAATTTAAATCGTACGATTTATGCTAATAATAATATCGTAAAAAATTAAGTAATAAAGTATGTAATAATTATGTCTAATAATAGCAAATTATTAAAGGTAATTTAGGTAACTAAGTTATATTAGAAGCTGGTACTATTTAAATTCTAAGAAATATAATTAGCGTATCTATATACTGGTGCCATATAATATGTTTTGCATAACTCGAATGGCTTTGTCGTCGAGCCCATCGAGCCTGTCGAGCCTGTGGGGCCTAACTCGAATGGCTCGATTATCGAGCCTATCGAGCCATCACGTGTGATCACTTGATCCTGAACTACAAGGTACTTGTGTCATAGCGCCCCCCGTCTCTAAAGGAGCCAAACCCGTTAGGTCATAACTGTCAGATATAGGGGACATCAGTTGTGTTGTTATATTAAGTCAGTTGCAAGTGCTGTTGCACTCATACAACTTTCAGTAGCTTAGCTCCGGAACACATATGGGCCGATCAGTAGGTGACCTTTCCGTATATAGGGTGCGCTAAGCACCCCCTAGCTAGCCGACATACCCCCTTAACGCCTTGAACCATTTACCGCGTTGATCGTTACATTTTATTAGTTTCTAAAGTTACAGCTGTTTATTTTACCTCCCCTCCGACGATTAAATCCTCCTGATTAACTAATTCCTCGTCCGAAATAACCGTTAAAGCTATCCTCTGTTAGTTTAAGGCTTTTGTGGTATCTATTAATCCTAGCTGCTTTTTAAAATACCTGAAAGCTTTTCGTGATAGGGTTTTAGTTAATTCATCAGCCAGCATATCGCTTATAAGCGTATAATCTATTTTGATTAAGCCCCTTTTCGCTACCTTTTGCAGCCAGTGGTTATATATATTTATGTGCCGTAGCTTTGTCCGTAAACGGGCGACGTCGGAGTTAATAAACCGTATCGTTTGTTAATTATCGTACCACATATTTAACGGTCCTGCATTTAGGCTAATTTCTAGTTCTTTAATTAATCGAGAATTAAATAAGGTTTCTTTTTGCAGCTTATGTCCGGGATAATAACTTCGTTCCGGTTATAGAAGTAGTTATTGTATTTTGATTATTCGCCCGTTATTTTATTATTTTTCCGAATAATTCAATAACGTAAGCTTAGAAGGTTTTTCGGTCGGTCAAATTATTCGCAAAGGAGGCGTTATTTTAAGTATTTATTAAGTTTTCGGGCTCCAATTGTAACGTTAACGTCTTGGTATCGATTAGGTATAATATGACTTTATCGGCAACGTTATAATATATGTTGTTAAAGTTTTGCTTAAATTAAGCGAATCGGGATATTGCAAAAAATATATCAGGTCGCGTATTATTTATAACGTATAAGATAAAATCGATTTTTTTATTTGTATTTATTAACTAAGCTTGGATAAGTTAGATTAGAATTTGACAATAGCTTAACGCTTACTATTGGCGTTTTTGGGTGGTTATTTAGACTATGTTTAAGGATTAAGTTAGCTAACTTATTTATAAACTTAGATTAAGATAACCAGATTTTTCTATTAGGTTTATTTTTAATTACTTTACTCTTAAGGAATTATTATAAGTTCTTATTACCTATAAGGGTGTATCGTTTTTGTATTTGTTAGACTAACTGATCGATAAGGTTCTAATGCTTTTTACTGTACGTAGCGACTATATCGGCGACGTAGAAAAATAAAGTACCCACTAACGAAGGAGATAATAAGGTTCGTAAGGAACGGGATTAAGTACTAAATCCTTAAATATGCTAATAAAGTCCTTTTGTTAAAGTAAAAGAGATTCCTTTAATTTATATAATACGTTTTTAATTAAGAGTATTTTGTTACGTTATAAGTATCCTAAGAGCGTTTTTATATATATTTTATAAAGCAGGTTTGTGTTAACGAAAACGTTTATAATATTATATTGCTTAAGTTTTAGGTTAAACATAGCCGCAATAACGATTAAAGCTCGAAACGATTTTCCAGTTAACGTAAATTCGTATATATTTCCATCAGTATTTTTAAGCTGTTAATCGCTTCGTACGATCAAACGGGCTTGCATTTTTAAAATTAGTTATGCTTATCGAGCTTGTAAACGTATCCTTATATGTACCTTAAAGCTTGTTTCCTTTTAGTAAAGAATTAATTAATAACCTTTTAGGATTTTATTTTTTATAACTTCATAAATAAGTTAATTCGGTTTTACGGAATATCTTCCTTAATGGGTCTATACTTAGCTTTTTATGGCCTTGGGGCGGTGGCGGTAAATATCGCCTTTGTACCCGGCCTTGCGATTTAATAATGTTTTTGTTCTTAGTATATTAAAACCTTTCCGATTAAGGTGGCGCGTATTTCGAGTTTTTACTTTTCTTAAATTTCCGTAACTTACCGTCCGATTATCGATCGTCTTAATAAAGTAGGTTAAACGTTTTACGTTAAACGCGGCCTTTTATACTTTCTAATCGTACTAATAACTCGATACGGAACGTATAAGGAGTTTACGTTTAATCCGTAAGGTGATTTCGTTTTTTACCGTTATTTTGGGTTAAATAACGTGATAGGAGCTTGGGGTTATCTTTATTTTTTCCGTCGGCATAATAATCGTACCAGTTATCAAGGCAGACGTTAAAGGCTATAATAAATTAAGGGACGGAAGTGGTTCGAATATAACGGTCGTATAAAGATGATCAGTCTTTTGCGAACAGGTTTATTTTTCCTTATTCCGTACGTCTTTTTGGACGCCTGTACCATTTTGGAGCTATCCCTTTTGGCCAGCCGGTAATTAAATTGTTTTACTTAAGTTTTATCTTCCTTTTATATATATATTAGGTAGTTATTAACTTGATTAAGTATAGTAACTTATCGGAATAAGTTTTGTAATTCGTTTTCGGTAATGTGGAATAGGTTATCTTTAAGGTTTTTAATGTTACCGGAGAAGGTAGCCTTTTTATTAAATTAAACGTTTCGAATAATAATGACTTTATTAATTAATAAGTTCCAAATCTCGTAAATATTCGTAAATCGATAACCGACGAAGAAGTTAATTTATACCTCGGGATTTAACTTTTAAAATCTTTATTTTTTTTATAGCGGTAATCGTTATAACGTAGATCATATAGCCATAAGCTCGAAGGTAAGTTTATTAGGGCTTCCGATTAAGCATTATAACGCCGTTTTTGTCCGTTAAGTAAGTGTAGTAAACCTTATATAAGGTTTGCTAAAAAGAAAAGCGTATTTAAGGGTACGGTTATATAAATATATTACCGCTTTAAAGATGTATACGATCAAAAACGCTGGTAACCTAGAGTTATTCCGTACCGTAATCGCTTTTTTAAAATTATACCTTTTAAACGCTTTATACCCCCGTTTTAAGCCTAAGTATGTAATGTTAAAGGGTTAAGTTTAATACTGAAAAAAGACGATTAAAGCGTATCTCGAAATTAATGATTTTTTAAAATCTTGTTATCGTATTCGATCACCTATAGGAAAACCTCATTTTAATTCTTTAGGACTTTTAAAAGATATCGAAACGCTATAATTAATATATCCTGCTTTCGGTTCTTTAAGTAAATATTCTAGATAAAGTTTAAGTATTTATTAGTAGCGAACATAACGTATTTATAGCGTTTAGGGCTTTTATCGAAGTTAATAAAACCGATGGCGATTTTTTATTCTGATCGGGATATTCCTTTTCGAAATTCGCACCGTATTTGGTTTTTCGCTTTTGCCTTATCATATGCTTAATATTCGATTATTATAAAACTTTTTAATCGAACTTCTTTAATATGGGAATATAATTAGGCGATTATTTCAGGCTTTGCATAACCTAATCGTAAATATTATATAATATTATTACCTATACGTAATGGTCTTTTCGTTTATAAGTTAACATTTCGTTTATAAATTGTAAAAGTTACATAATGTGTTATTACGTTAATATCTTTAATAACGAATTAATTGAATTTATTTATTAACGTAATAATGACTTAATGATACTTATGTTAAATATAGTTATTAATCTTTCGATTATCCTATTAATAACCTTTCTTTTGAAATTATCGGAATAATGCTAAATTACAGGCGAATTCTTCGCAATAAGATACGTTATATAACTGTAACTGTTTCGTATTATTAAAGCTTTAAAATAATACATTAACCTTCCCGTACCTTTTAATCGGGACGAAGCTGTTACCTGCGTATACCCCGTTATCTTATATAATTAATTTAAAGTTTAGGAACCTGTTAATCATGTTAAAAATATATATCATAAATCTTAAGTCCAAAATGGATAAATTTCTGAAGAGGTAAAACGAAACGCTTATAACGCTGCGCTAATTAATAATTTAAAAGTACGTTAAAATCCGTCTTAGTCCTTTTAAAAGTTAATTTATCTTTATAATTAACGTTTCTATGGTTCTTAATAAACGGTTAATCTTTTCCTTTAAAAATTAATTAAAAGTAATTTTTGCTTTAATTAAGTTAATTAAAGCGGTATTAAAATGAAAATCGATATACACCTTATTAAAGAATATATAATAGCATTAAGGTAACCTATAAGCCGGATGTAAGCAAACTTTATAACGAATACCGTAAATATCCGATTTGTTACGCTTTCGTTTACTAATATTTCGGTTCACTTAAGAACCTTCATAACTACCTCGTTTCGGCCCTTATCTAAATACCCTACTTTGCAATTAAAGGTTAAATAACTTAATTTCTTTCTAATAAAAATCGTCCTAATTAAACGGTTCCGTAAGGATCCCGTATAACCTTCAAAACGCTACCTTAATATTTCTTAATATAAATAAAGGATAAGTTATAACCCAATAATTCGGAAAGTTAGCTACCACCTCTTGGTAACTAATCGTACCGCTATCGATCTTTACCTTCTTTACCATCTAGAAAGTTATTATCCAGGTTTCCGCAATAAAAGCTAAAGCTATATATAAGTAGTTAACCCATATAACCGTTATATTCGTTTTTGGGACACCGTATCGCTATCCCTAAGCCATTATCTCTTACCACCTTACGATTCACTTATCCAGCCGTTACCAAACTTTAAAGCTTACTTTAACCTTTCGCGGTACTTTCGTTAAGTATTAATCAATAACCTGGTATCGTACACCTTACCGAATTCAACTAGCTTGGCATATCACTCTCATAGGTTTTTCCTTAAAAAAGAACTTCTTTCCTTAATCGTTAAAAATACAAATTTTAAAACTTATTTCGTAAGTTCGCTAAGGCTTTTGCGGAAAGTTTCTTACTTTCGATCCTTATAAGTATATACCGCAAAATCCTAAGTATAAGCTTATCAGCTTTCAGTAGTTATCTTAAAAGTATTTATCGGATAGCCCGTTCGATCGACCTTTTCGATTTATATAGTTCCTTCGGTAAATAAATTAGCTGCTCGCGTCGTTATTGAATCGAATAGTTTTTTCGGGTAAAAGGTTATTTCGGGTTCTTTAAGTCTAATAGGCCATAAATCGTTTTGATTAGGATTGACAAAGTGCCAAATATCAAACGCGTACGTTTTAAATTAAAATTCGCCTTTAAAACGATCCTAATCCTTAAGTCCGTTATAGATAACTAAGGACGTCGACGGTGCGGTCGTTATTATTGTTATTAAAATGTATAGATAATTGCTACTGATATACAAGCTATATCATCTCAGTAACAGCTGATTAGTTAATATATACGCGAATTAAGCGATTAAAACTTTTAATTATCAGATATAGGGAACATCAGTTATATTATTATATTAAGTCAGTTACAAATGGTGTTGTACTCATACAACTTTAAGTAGCTTAGCTCCGGAACACATATGGGCCGATCAGTAGGTGACCTTTCCGTATATGGGGTGCGCTAAGCAGCTCCCAGCTAGCCGCCAATAACACCTTACGCGGATAGATTAAAAGGGTTTTTAAGCAAATTAAAGCCTTAAAAGGAGAATTTTAAAACTGTTATATAATATAAGCTAACCGGTACCTTTTTAACGCTGGTACTTTTTACGAAAAAGAACGTATATAAGTTAACACTTATTATATAAGATTAAGTAAGCTAAATGATAAATTTAACTATAAGTAAATCAATCTTTTTGTGATTATTAAGGTATATTTCCGTGTTATTATTATATAATGACCAACGTATTATAATTATTCTTAGTTTTTCTACCTTTTTAATTTAACGCTATAAACCGGGCCTGTAAGAACAAAGAAACATTAACGCGAAATAGGATTCGCGTGTGGAAAGCGTTATGGTTACGAATAATAAAGGTTTAAAAAAAGTTAGAATGTAGTTTAAAAACATTTTTAACTTTAAAAATATAAGATGATGTTTTTAATATAAGGGTAAATAACAATACTCTTACTGGCTTAGCCAAAAGCTCGCCGAAAACTTTAACACGTACGATTTGAATATAACGGAATTTTATAAATATAACCTTAGTAAACCTAGTCCGTCCGATTAATTTAAACCCTTATAAAAAGATATAACGGTAACCGCAGCTGAAAGATAAAACCTTAATAAATAAATAACACAATGTAGGCGAAATAAAGATAAAAGATTGAATTAAGCCGACACGCCGACAGTATTACGATAATAGCCACATTATATTAAATTGAAAAGAAAAAACACGACTAGAAAATATATCAACATCAAAATACTATAAATACCGAAACTACGAAATAGGTAGCAAAATAACAGCACGCTAATATACTAACTATATAACGATAATAATGTTTAATCATAAAAAAGAAACCGGCGCGGTAATAATTTAACGATAACTTTTAGATATCGAGATATAAAAGGAACGTCTCCATATCGACGGCCGCTTAAACAAAACCTTAGGCAGAAATAATTATAATAACGACTTTACCTTAAATATGCGCGTAGTTAGTGCCCATAACTAATGACCATCGTTACTGGAAACCAGGAGGCATTCGATTACTTTCTTTGAGGCAATAATATTAAGGTTGCTTTAATAACGATACGTTAACAATACGACGGCAAAACGCGTAAGGAACGGTATACTTACGGCGTTTCTAACAGGACGAAAATAATACCTTTATACAAAAGTACGGTAAATAGTTACCCAAACGGGATAATCACTACGGCTTTTTTAATAATAACGTCAACGACGCAACTATAACCAGAGAATAAAACTAAGGTTCTTTTTGGCGCCGGTTATTTCGAAGCCGGAACGATAAGTTTTCTCGGTTACCTCGAAGGCAGTATATAAGCGTAATACCGTAATATAAATTTTAACTCGGAAGCTAATATTGTACTTATAAATCCTATCGTAGTCGACGTCAAAGCCGTGGTTACTATCGGCATCCCAGGCGATATTAATATAAAAAGTTACCTACTTAAACAAAGCTTTAAAATTTAGGGAATTACTTTATATACCTTCCGCCTCTTGAATTATCTAACGTTAATAGAACGAACGGGTTGCGATAATACAAGAACATTATAACGATATATTTAATTTATATGTCCGTAAACCTTTTTATGGTTAACGTAAAATATATGCTTACCAGTTACGATAATAACGAAATAATAACGGAATACTAGCATATCATCAACTGTAAAGTTATAATTAAAAAGAACGTTCCGAAAACAAGTTATATAAAAGCGTTTAACGCGTACGGGCGCCGTATAAATAATATAAAGTCGAAAAAACATTGTAATAAAAACGAAAAAAGGAAAATACAAAACAGTATCCAAAAAGCGATAAAAACAAATAACGAAAAAAGAACGAAAAAAGGGCGTTACGATATAGAGATAGATACGGTAATAATACAGCGTCTTTAAAGAAAAGAAAATCGGAACTTAAAAAAAGCTTAATATTTATTTTTCGAAAAATGGTAAAAGTAATAACGAAATTCCCGGTACGAATTAATAATATTAACGAAGTAACGACATTACCATTCCTGTTCTCAAATACGCGTTACACCCCGCATTACGCCGCAGCATCGGGGTAACGGCCCTATATTATTTACGTAATACCCATACCTCGTGAACTTTCAGACGTTATGAACTAAACCAACATATTATGAGGTTCTTATGCTTTTAAGCCTGGATAAATTATTTGCGGCATGAATTATTTTTAATTAACAATTAAGAACAACTACCTTAAAAAAGGAGCTATTATTACGGTACTAACGTTACGACTTAGTTACGCAGCTATAACGCTATATAGCTACAGACGTACTACACCTCTGAGATAGTTCCCTATTTCTTCTTCGTATAACAACAGAATACTTTACCCAGTCTTTAAAGACGATTAATGCCGTAATAATACTAACGTTTACGTCATACTTTCTTTCTATGCAGTAAGTTAATATTATATTATAAATATAAAAATAATCAGGCCTCGTGTGAAATAAGCGAGGGTGCAACGCTCACCACAAGACCAAAAGATCAGCAATTCCAAACCCTAATTGGGATTTGGACACCCAAATCCACCTTATAAGAGCACTGCACCAATACCGCCGACCGCAGCTGCGCATATCGTTACACCTCGGTTTTTAAGGACGCAGTACGGTTCGTAAATTAAAGGTTGAAACTTTATGTTTCTTAATATAGCAATAAATTCTCTTTGCTATAATAAACATAAATTTCGCTATCTGTATAAGATGTTTTATAAGTATATCACATAGTAAATTCGTATTAACAAACTATATTATTGCCTTATATTAAACAAGTTTTAAATCGAAAGAGTTAATTATAATCATAAATATTTTAACAAACTTTCCTATAAGAGTTAACGTATACGTATTTTCGAGTGTGTATTTAGCTAGCTAATTATTTCGTATTATAAGGCGGGCTTCATACTTAAAGCATTATCCGTACTTATTAAATATGTATCCGTATATTTATATACAATCCTATAATTACTACCTTTAAGTCTAATCCTTATTAACTTTAATTTACGTAATTGTTTTAAAATGATTTTATAAATAAGTACATTTTGCTTTCAGAGAATTCTTTCTTATAAGATATAACTTTAAGTTATTATACCTTTTAAGTGGTAATAGCATATTTTGCCTATATATATTGCTTAATTTCTAAACCTAAAATTACTTTAACAGCTGAACCTTTTATTAGAAAGTTTCGTTACCTTTATTTTAGTTATACTTTTATTATTAAAGCTACCGGTAGGATAACCTTTTTACCTGCGTTAGATATTACTCTCCAATTTATACGGCACTATTTTATAGTCCGAAAATCTCTTTTTCGACTGGAACTAATAATATGAAAATACCCGAAATCGTTACTTGATATTATCACTGGTAACGATTAAGTTTATTCTTTTTTATATGAACTAAACGATTTATCTTTCCTTAACGTTCCCTACGCCTTTTAATAATACCGGTTATTAATGCTGTTATAGGTCTAGAAATAAACTCTTAAAATAAAAATAACTTATATATAACTATATTATAAAAACAATCAAACCTAATACTATAGGCCGTATCGAAAGCTTTTTACGCCTACATTTTAGGTCGATCCTTACAGGATATATTTCCTATTCTATCTTAACAGTCCTATAATTTAATAAGTTGATAGTTTTAATAAATACGAATATTGAAAAGTTTATAATAAAATAATTAAGTTTTCTTCGGCAATATATAATAAATCATTTCGTAAACTTTTAATATTTTTCCGTAAAAGACTTCTTTTATTAAAAACGATATCCCGCGTGGCATAAATCCTATTTGTAAATAGATTTTATGCTTAATACTTTTGCGTTAAGTTGTATTTAACTAAATGTTTTATTTATATTTTAAATTATAGGTTTTACAATCCGTTTTAGTTAAAAACTATATATATAGTCGTAACATACTCCTTATAGTAACATACTTTAAGGTATTTTTAATATACCTTCCGGTTCTTAACCATTAGGCAATCTTTAAACGCTTAATAAATATAAAACTATATATATAATAATTATTAAAAAAGAGACTATTTCGAAATTCGAGCATAAATATATACAGCTACTTTATAAATCTTTACCTAATGAAATTAGTAATTTGCTCCTTTTTCTATTATTCGAACGTTTCTTTAGATTATACGCTTTAAGCGTTTTACGGCATTATTTTATAACTGTATATATATAAGGTATAGAATTTGCAACGCATATACGTTTTCTCTTAAAAAACATAAAACTTTAATGTTCTTAATAAATTCGTTATCGCATTCGAAACATTTCAATATCTCCTAATTTTATAGAATTCTTAGTTTCAAAAAGTATTAAAATGCTTTTATAATAGTTCTAACTTTTCGGTTTTTTCAGATAAAGGTTAAACATATGTACAAATTATCGGTCAATTAACAATATAAAACTTTTATATCCTTCGAGAATCCTTTCGAAATCGAAAAACCTAATTACAAAGTTTTGTTCTGCCTTAATCAGGCTTTTTTTACGTTTTCGGTTATTTTATATTATTCCTTTTTAATTTGTGTTATTATTATAATTTATAATAATTAAGATTCCCACTCGTGTCTTTTTTAAAAATAATCGCTGAAGTAATTTAGGACTTCTAGACAGGAATACTTTGATAGTAAGTATTAAAACTTTAGTAGGTCAATTTTTGCAGGTCTTTTAGTTCAGAAGTTAAATTTATTATAACGAATCTCGAACCACGTTTTAAATACGTTTATTAAAACGTTCTTTCATATATTAGTTCAGGCTATTAATTAAAGGCTAAGGAATAAAATTAATATATTGTTTAAAGTAATTATTAGGATTTTAATTATCTTGTCCGGACTGTCTGCTTCATGGTAAGCGGAAAGATATTAAATTATAAGCAAGATTTCGTAAAACGATACGTCGTATAATTAAATATTTAAAGGGCTGCTTAAACTTTAGAATCCGATTGACTTTTTTTATATCTTATATATAAAATTCGTACATTTTTTAGGAACATAATGTTATCCGGTAAACCCTTTTTAAAGTTAAAGAATTAAGTAATAATATTAAAGATACAAAGGGTTATCCATAAGTTGAAAATAAATAAAACTTTAAAGTATAGGTAAGTAAGTTAAAACCCTTTATTTGTATACAATGTATTAAAATTAAGTTTTGGTTTTTCTTTTATTATTCCGTTAAACAGTTAATTATTATATTTTTACTTTAATTTCTTTTTAAACATGGGATTCTGTTTTTAGTATCGAATTCCTTATTATTCGTTACTTAGTTAGCTTTTACAGAGTGTAGTGAAGGTTTTAAGAGGAATACTTTCCAGAAATGCGTAAAAGTATTACGAAAGCGAGTAAATCTATAAGCATATACGGTAGCATTTTCCGCTTTTTATCTTCACGTTAGATTTTTAACCTTTTCGTCTTAATTTATCGCGTAACTATTTTTACGGCCTTTATTAACTTAAAGGCGCCCTTTACTTTTTGGGGGGTTAACGAAAGTTATATCCGGTTGTTCATTCTATAACATTAATTTTTTAACAGTCTTTTAACATGATTCAACTTTTATTTAAAAAAAATTAAAAAGGTTACTCTACCATTTTTGAACGCCTTATAAATACGTCGTTCTTTATTCCTAATACTATTTTTGCGAATTGTTTACAACTTTTAAAGTTAATTATTTAGTTTAATGCTTAGAATTAGCAGTAAATCTGTAACCTATGTTTAACAGTTAATTATTTCGAGCATTTAATATTTACAGCTATTCATTTTAATACTTTTCTATTTTTATATTTATTATGTTAGTTCTTTTATTAACTTAGTAGAAGCCTTAAAATATTAACCTTATTAATTTTAAATATTAATAACTAGGTTTTTTTTATATATTTTCTTAAACGCGGTTAACGTTACGTATTATTTCTTGAGAGTTTAGCTTAATAATAACGGGATTTTTAAATTATGAGTAATGTAATCGATATAATTTAATTAAATAACTTCTTTAAACCTTTTCGATATGATAATATCTTTTATTTTTATATACGAATCCGTTTTACACTTAAAAATAAACTTCTTATCTTTCGGCGGTTAAATTCATTAAGTTTATAAATTCGGTAATTCGTTTAATAATCGGTTCCGATAATAATCCTGTGGTTACATTATATTTTCGGTATTATACGTACGTTTGTTTTTAAAAAGTTTTATATTATTAACTTCTTTAATTAAATAACTTACGTTTCGTAACTTTTAAAATCGATATATTTTTATATGTTTAAGTCATCGGCTTACTTTCGAAATTTCGTTTTCCTTAATTCCAGATCTTTAGGTATATTATATAATATCGGTAAAATAATTACAACTAATATTATCGTTCAAAATAAAGATATTTAAAATAAGGTACGCGTATTAATTATATACGTGGTTAATTTTTAAACGGATAAATCTTTTAATTATTAAATATTACGTAATCTTAAAGTAATCTTCTTAATTATTACATTTATCTTATAATCTTTTTAGCCGCCTATACTAGTCGGTATGGCTGGTATAATCTCCACTTTAAGCCACAGGTGATCACCGTGGGGTCCTCTTATCTTAGGACGCCTGATATCTAACAATACTAATAAATGATTAATAATAACAGCTAACTATTCTTCTTTATGGCCAAAGGAAATAGTCTATTGTACGCATTAGCTGTTACCCCTGTGTCCTTCACCCATTAGCGTGACACGCCAGCCGATTGCTTTCCACCTTAACCCACTGTATTCGACTGAGTGATTATATTATAATAGAGCGTTGGATGACTCCTCGTGTCGAATTGGTAATGCAAACCCACCATCTCAGCCCATCTGATGGCCTTGTCACTTCATTGTCGCTTATTAATGAGTCGGGATTATGACCTAAATGGCACGTTAAGGTGGGGGTACTCTTGTAAAACCCTCGGTCGTTTCCTTGGGGTTAGTTAAGCTGATTACTGAACAGACCGACAGCTGATGATTCAAACTGAATAATTTAGCTCCACGAACTCAGGCGTGTGTTCGTCCCGTCTTTGCCAAGAGCCTTACTTTCAGTAGGCAACAATATAACCTGCCTAATATCCACCATCCGGAGGAATTAAGACACTAAAACGCAACCTCCCCTACAGTCATACCAAGCAATCCTCCTCAATTATTCGAATCATGTCCAGTCGTCGCATTTTTGTCATAGGCGCGACGGGCGCCCAGGGTATGCCTGTGTGCCGCGGTTTAGTAAAAGACGGAGTCTACAGCCTGCGAGTCCTGACCCGTGATGCCAAGTCGAGACGCGCACGACAGTTAGCAGATCTCGGGGACGTGGAATTTATCGAGGGAACATTCGCTAACGAGGCGGACCTACGCAAGGGTTTCTCTGGGTGCTGGGGCGCCTTCGTCAACATTGATGGTTTCAACTGCGGTGAAAAGACGGAAACATATTGGACGATTCGCGCTTACGAGCTAGCTATCGAAACGGGGATTAGTTTCTTCGTTTTTGGTAACCTGGACTACGTCTATAAGAAGAGCGGCTACGACCCCAAGTTCCGCTGCGGCCACTATGATGGGAAAGGTCGGATGGCTGAATGGATGCTATGCCAAAACGGCAGCAGCGATATGGGCGTCTCGATTTTCACTACCGGGCCGTACATCGAAATGGCGGTCTCATCGAGAACCGTCATGACGCCCCGCGTCAAGGATGGAGTCGTCACTTGGAGGATTCCACTCGGGGATGGCGCGGTGCCACACGTCTCCCTCGCTGATTGTGGGCATTACGTTCGCTGGCTTTTCGATCACCCAGAGACGTCTAATGGAATGAACCTCGAGGTGGGCATCGACCACATCTCTTATGCCGATCTTGCTGCTGCTTTCCAGAAGGTCACTGGCAAACCCGCTCAGTACATCAATACGCCAATGCCAGTATTCTTTGAACACTTCACGATGTCTGATGAACCGGCTGGATACAACGCCGATCCTGAGGATCCAGCCACCATGTCTGTCAGGCAGAACTTCACTGGGTTCTGGAACATGTGGACCCATTCTGGTGGGAACAAAGGTGTCATCAAAAGGGACTACGCACTGCTAGACAAGATCCACCCCAACAGAATTCGAACCGCGGAGGAATTCTTTCGTCGAGAGGAAGAAAGGCGTCGATCTCTGGGACTCGAGCCCATCTTCGAGGCAATCCAAACTAATAGTCTAACACCAGTTCTAAAGATGGGTGAGGATAATAGAGAGGGCAAACTATAATACTAAGTAACTGAGCCACTCCCACTATTTACTCGGGAGGCATATTATATTTATTATCAAGCTACCTTTCTTTTACGTTTAATAAAGTTTCATTAGTTCTATTCTAATCTAGGCTATAATTATATATATTAATATAATAGCTTACAGTTCGAGAGAGTCGGGCGATGAGTTATATTTAAAAGTAAGGTGTATATAATTATGATATTTAAAGTAGAGAATTAATTTCATGAATTTAAATGTAATTTATAAATTTTAGCAGCTGATCGGGTTAACCAATTCCTGGATCTAGTCGTCCGATTTATATTACCAGCTATCTTAATAGAAGTCTTATATGCCATTTCGGATAGTACAATTCTAAAACGGAAAATAAATGAGTTTATTAATTAAATCTAAAAATATTTTAAAAGTAATTAATAATCTAAGTTTACGATTAGCTTTTATAAAGAATCTAGAGAAATGACGATAGATACATGAAACAATCCAGCTAAGATTTAAAGAATGAGATAAGAATATAAAGTAAAAAAAGCTCAGTTCTAAACATAACAAAAGGGCTAAAAAGCCCTCGAACCAAAATACATTGATAAAGAAAATTTCCAGATAAAAAATCATTTCCTTAAATGTTATAAGCCAGCTAGCTTAGCGTTTATAACGACGGTTAAAGGTCCTTGGGAACTCCGACTATTTCTAAAAAATTACGTAACCGGCTTAATAGGCTCGACATATCAGATATAAGGGGCATCAGTTATATTGTTGTATTAGGCTAGTTGCGTACTGCTTTTGCAACGCGTACTGCCTTTACAGTAACCTAACAACGGAATATATATCATTTGATCAAAAAGAACCTTTCCGTATATAGAGTACTAACGTACTTCCTATTAATTAACATACCCTTTTAATGCCTTAATGTAATTACAGCATTAATCGTTATACTTTATTATTTCTTAAAGTTATAACATTTCATTTTCCCTCCGTTCCAGCGATTAAACTTTTTTAATCGGCCAATTCTTTTTTAAAGGTTAGTCGCAAAACCTTCGTCCGCTGTTTAAAAGTGTTTATAATATTTATTAATCTTAATTACTTTTTAAAATATTTACAAAGTTTACATAATAAGGCCTGAATTACTTTATTAATTAACATATTATCCGTAAGTGTATATATTATTTTAATTGTGATTTCTTTTAGCTGTCTTTCATAATTAATAATTATACATTTTTACGTAGTCTAATCTCGTTTATAATAACATAACATTAACGTTAATAAATCGTCTGGAATATTGATTATCGCATTATATATTAAATGGTTTTATATTTAAACCGGTCTTTGATATTTTTATTTTATTATATTCTTTGTAAAAACGACGTTACATTAAGTATTTGATATGTTTTCGCCATCGAACTATAACGTTAGTACCTTAATCCCGACTAAGTACAATATAATTTAATTAATAACGTTATAATAAACGTTATTAAGGTTTAGATTAAATTGTAGGAATCGAAATATCGTAAAAAGTATATTTAACTCCTTATTAACTATAACCTATTAAATAAATCCGAGTTTTCTTTTAATATTTATAAGTAAGCCTAAATAAACCATATTAAAATTCGATAATAATTACACGATAATTATTAATGATTGTAAAGGGTTATTTAGACTTTCCTAAAGTATTAAATGATTAACTTATTTATAAAGTCGAATTAAATAATTTAAATTTTCTTTCGGTTAATTTTTAATTATTTTAAGTCTGAAAGATTATTATAAGTTCTTATCTTTTATAAGGGTAACGTCCCAGACCAGCTCCCCGTTCACACCAGCTCGCCGCTTGTTCTTCTTTTTTTTGACAATCTCAACTAGCCAAGTTTAATTATTTATATTTTAATAACTATAATATAAAACGTTTTACAAAAGAAGCAAGGAAAAACTTAGCCATCTAGGATACGAAAAAGTCCCTTACATTTAGTTACAAACGTCTTTATGCGTTATATAGCGTTCCTAAAATTATATTAAAAGACCGATATAACGGTATAACTTCCTGAGCCGATAATGTTTCTCACTTGTGAAAATTAACGCTAATCGAAAAGAAATCGATTATTAACCGAATCCTTAACCTAAATACGTAAGCGTTTCCTGTCCGGCTTTAAATATGTTAAAAATATAGCAAATTTAGTTTTAGCCTAACGCGTGATGATACGCGTCGGAGTTAATTGGGCGTCAAAATTTATACGACGGCAAACAATAATGAAAACGCCTTAAAATCGAAAGATTAATTATTAAAAGGTATTACGCGAAAATTTAAAAGTGTTTCGTAAATAGTTTAAACTTGTTCGGGTTATAATAGTAAAATACGGTATTATAAAAAAGGATATTTATAACTTTAACAAAACAAGGTGTTAAATAGAACTTTTACGAATGTATGGTAAAGTAATTATAAATATTAAGAGACGTAAAAAGTTTAAATAAACATAATAACAAAATTAGGAATAAGTTATAAAATATAAATTATTAATTCGTAAGGTTAAGTTTTATTGTTACTTATTATTTAAACGAGAAAAACTTACCTTAATTCATAGTATTGCGATCATGTATTATTAATTAATTAAAAGATCGATATAAATTATAATAATTAAATGTTAAAGAAACTAAATTTAAAAGAAATTTAATATTTTGACAACCACATTCGAACGCGTACGAACAAAAAACGAGACATTTTTCACTTTTTTACCGTTCCGAATATTATTATATAATCGAATTCGAAACATATTCCGCGAACTACGATATTATTACATTTTTCATATTTACGTATTTTTCCTATCGGTTTTAACTTTTTAACGTATCCTATTCTTTAGTTTTGAAACCCGTTTATTCGTTTTATATCGAGAATTTAATACGACGTTATTATACTCATATTGCGAAAGAAGATTTTCTTTTCAGCTTTTACAACGCGTTTAAAGTTGTTATGACGTCCGATAATATCAAATTAAGATTCGCGAAAGCTAGACTTATTCCATTCGATCTTAATAACGTTTTTTTTTCAAATTAAAAGTTCCTCCGGTTATATTAATACCTACCTTTACCCCGCTTACTTTTGCTGGTTTTATTTTCCCGCGTATGACAACCTTTAAAAATATTCGTAAAGTAATAAAATAAACAAGTTATTTATAAAAAGAATTAAAGATTATTAGAATAGCTTGTTAACAAGAATAATGAAAGCGGTTAGTTTTATAATAAAATTTATATGTTACTTTTATATAAAGTCGCTTTTCTTCGGAAAGAAAACGTTTAATTACGCGAAACGAACCTTATTTTAAGCAAGCGTCGGTGAACTAAAAATTAACTTCTCCAAAAAGGAAGAACATTTATTATACAAAAAGGATAAGTTATTTTGGCCGAAAAGTAAGGGGTTGTAAAAAGATGCAGCTAACAGCGGTTAAAGGTAATTATCGTAAAAATGTTAAAACGAAGGAACGGAAGGATAGCGTTTGCGGCAAGTCGGGATATAATGCACGTATTTATGAAAAAGAAAATAGATACGTTTAGCGAAAGAAAGTCCGATGAGTTTAAATTGATTTATTGCGTTATTGTTAGTTAATTTGAGTTTCTTATCACAAAGTGCTAAAAACCGAGCGGCGAGCGGGTGTGACCGGGAGCTGGTGTGGGACGTTATACCTTTCTCGAATTTATTCAATAAATTAATTAATAAAATCCTAATTTTTTTTCCTAGTACACCGTAATGATATCATTTACGAAAAAAGATTAAGTACCTTTTAACAACAGAAATAGTAAAGTTTATAAGAAACGGGGTTAGGCTTTAACTTTTTTCAACGTTGCGATAAAATCTTTTTATTAAAATAAAGGTAATTCTTTTAATTTATATAGCATCTTTTTAATTAAAAATATCTTTTAATATTATAAATATTTTAAAAACGTTTTTATATATATTTTATACAGTAAGTTTATGTTAACAAAAACGTTTATAGCGTTGTATTATCTAATTTTTAAATTAAACCAATCTGTATTAATAATTAAAGTTCGAAACAATTTTTTAATTAATATAAATACATAACGTCTCATACCATGTTACAAGATACACCACCTCACCGGATGATTTCTACTATTCCGGAATAGGACATTTAAATTAATCAATTATAACGTAATAAATAAATTCAAATTAATCGGATTCTTTATCGCTAAACGTATTTATAGCTTCCTTATAAGTACGCGTATTATGTCCGGGCTTACAGCAGACGCCATACTTCCGTTTCTTCGTCTTAACCGTTTTACGACGGCTACCTTCAGGTGTTGTTGGCTGCGATCTTTTACCACCCCCTTCCTTTTGGGCTAAAAAAAGCTTATCCCTTTTGTATAATAAATGTTTCTCTTTTTTAGAAACGTTTATTTTTAGTTTTCCTACGTTTATTAAGGGTATGATTAGTTTCGCGCAATTAGGTAGTTTTTTATTTAAAAAGAGTAACTTTATATAAAAGCATGAGGTGACCTTTGTTTAAAAGATTAATCGATTTAATAATTCTTGGCGGCGAGCTATTTTGATAATATTTAGTCCTTTTTTATAATAACATCTTTATTTTACGAATATTTTAAGGGTTTTTACAGAAGTGGTAAAAATGGAACCGGCGGGAATAAACGGCGAAACGGTTAATGTAGGTATAATTAAAGGAATATCCAAGTTGGAAAGAACGTTATTAGGATCGAATAAAATAAATTTAGATTTCCCGAATCCGGATTTGATATTGTCGGACGTTATGGTAGCTTTAAATGTGTCGTAAAAACCGAGGAGAAATTTCTTTTTCGCAATATAAGTATGGTAACGTTATATTAAATTCTCGATACAAAGCGAATAAGTACGTTTTACTATAAAAAAACAGGATATGTCGAAAGGTTAGAACCGATAAAAGGAATAGGTAGGTATGTAAAGCGTAATAATACCGTTATTTGCGTAATATTTTCGAATTCGATCGAATACTAGCATTCGTAGCCGTCGAGGATAAAGAAACGTTTCGATTTTTTCGTACGCATTCGTATACATTTATCGAAATATTAAATTTATTTTATACTTAATTCGTTTGTTATCTAGTTATTATAGCTTATACTAAGCGTCTAATCGTGTGATAATAGGTATTTTCGATATTACGAACTAAGGTAATTTTCCCCGCTATAATAATAAATGGAGGTAAAGTTTGGCTTTAGGAATTAACAGCTTAGATAACTGTAATCCATTCTCGATTCTGTTATTACGCTTATTTAGATTTTTTAGTCTTTTTAGTATTTATAATTATTCTACCCGATATTATAAAAAGCTTTATTAAAAAGTTCGTTTCGTCGAAGTTATAAATATCTTTTTGGAAATAACGTATTTTACGATTATAACCTAAATAACCTTAAACTATTTACGACATATTTTAAATTTTTAGATAATATCTTTTAATAATCGATCTTTCGATTTAAGCCCATTTTAACTTCTTTTTTCTATTGTTTTTCCTTTTTTCTTTCCTTTTTTCTTTCTTTTCTTTTGTTTTCTTTTTCTTTTCTTTTTTTTCTTGCCGTCCTATAAATTTCGACGTTTAGTTAATCTTAACCCGTTCTGCGATACGTTGGGTAAGTAATAAATTCGCCATATTATTAACGTATTAAAACCGGATAGGAAACGCTCGCGGATTTAGGTTAAGGATTCGATCGATAATGGATTTCCTTTCGGTTAGTCGTAACTTTCGCGAATTAAGGATAATATCGGCTTTGGAGGATTTGTAAGTATATCGTTTATACAAAGTAAAAAAGGCGATATTATATACAAAACTAAGTGTCGTATAATTAAGTTTCGGGTCTCGTTTTTTAGCCTGAATGGCTAGGTTCATTTTCGGATTCATTTTTGTAAGCCGTTCCATGTTATTAGTGTTAAAAAATAGATAATTAAAGTCTGGTAGTTAGAATGTGCTAAAAGTCATCCGGTGAGGTGGTGCATCCGGTGAGATACTATGGGACGTTATATATTTTAATAAACGTTTTTAAGTTATTAGTTACTTGGTACGAGAAAAGAGCCCTTATATCTTTAAAATTAATTATATATATCGAACTTAGAAACGTACACTTATATATAACTCAAAACTAGTTTTACTTGAATAAAAAATCAATTAACGGCTTTTAAAATTCTATTTCTTTTATTTTGCAAAGTATTTTTAAACGAGTATATATTTAATTTTTTATAGCCTTACGGCTGTAATAACAGGTTTCGTTTGTATACTTAATCTTCGAACACAAGCAACGTTTTTATTTCTAATATATTAAAAGGTTTTCGACCAAGGTGACGTATATTTCGGGTAATTATTTTCGTTATAGTTTCTTAATTTCCGGGTCGGGTTTTAATTATTTTTATAAAATAGGTTAACCTTTTAACACTAAAAATGAGTTTATGTATTTTATACTAATTTCGGATAATATTATTTCGGTACGGAATATACGGGAAACTTACGTTTATAACCCTTCAAAGAGCTTCGTTCTTTACCGTTACTGTAAATTAAACAATATAATAAGAACTTGAAATTACTCTTATTCTTTCCGTCGGCGTAATAATTATAATAATTATGAAACTAAAGATTTCTAGCGGTAATAATCTAAGAAACAGAAATGGTTGGAATATAACCGTCGTATAAAGATAATTAATTTTATGCTAATAAATTTATTTGTTTTTATCTCGTACGTTTTTAATATTTATGCCATTTTTAAAAAGAGAATATTGTACAGAAAACTAAACTATTACGTTTCAGCTTTTATTTTCCTTTTATCTATATATTAGGTAATTATTAATTTAAAAAAACCTTTTTTATCGAAATAATGTTTATAATTTACTTTTCGAAACGTCTGAAAAACTATCCTTTAAACTTTTAGTATAACTTTAACAAATAACCTTCCTATTAAATTAAACGTTTGAAATAATAATAATCTTATTAACCAGCGGACTTTATATTTTAAAACTACTTATTAACAGGGAATTAAAGAAGAATATATTTCTATTTTAAAACTTAATCTTTAAAGCTGTTTTCATAGCGGTAGTCGTTATAACGTAAGCTTTATAGTTATAAGGGCGAAAATAAGCCTATTATAAATGTAGATTAAATATTATAACTTTATTTTTATAGTTAAGTATTTATAATAAATTTAATATTCGATTTAGTTAAAACCGGTATTTCAGATTAGGGTTATATAAATGAATTATTACTTTAAAAATATACACGATTTAAAATACGGGTAACTTAACGCTATCTTATATTGTAATCGTTTTCTTCTTAATTATACTTTTAAAATCTGTCTATCGTTATTTTAAACTTCAGTATATAATAATAATACTTTAAGTTTAATACTAAAAGGAAACGATTAAAGTATAACTTAAAGTTCATAAATTTTTAAAATGTTTATTATTATGTGCGATTAGTTAGAAAGAAATCTTATTTTAGTTCTTACAATGTCTTATAATGTATCGAAAGTTGATTCTAATACATTTTACTTTCAGCTTCTCAGATAAATATTTTAAATAAAACCTAAATATCGATTAGTTACAAATCTAACGTATTTATATCCTTTAAAGGTTTTTTTAAAGTTAATAAAGTCGACGGTAATTCTTTATTCTAATAGGATACTTTCTTTTAAATCTTATAATATATTAATGTATTTATTTTCGCTTTACTATATCTTTAATATTCAAGTATTATGAAACTTTTTATGTAGGTTTGCGTAATATAATACGATGATTATTTCCGGGCTTAAATATTTCCATTATAAATGCCATATAATACCGTTATTAATTTGTAATAATTTTATTATCCACAAATTAATATTTCGTTTATAAGTTTGAAAAGTTATATAAGTAATTATTCCGTTAATATCTTCGATAACGAATTGATAAAACATATTTATTAATATAATAACCGTTTAATTATATTTATTTAGAATAAATATATTAACTTTGATATTCTTTTACTAATAAGTGTCTTTGGGAACTTCCGGAAGAATATCTGGTTATATGCGAGATTTTCGTAATAAGCCAAGCTATACAGGCGTTCCTCTTTTAGGCCTTTATGATTTTAAAATAATATATTTATGTTTTTCTGACCGTTAATCTAGATAAGATTATTTCCTGCGTATATTCCGTTACCTTAAATCGTTGTTTCATAATTTAAAGATTTACTAATAAAGTTAAAAGTATTTATCTTAAACTGTCAAATTTAATGTTAATAAACTTTCAAGTGATAAAATTAAATATTTATAACGCCGCGTTCATCAATCATTAAAAAATACGCTGTAATTCGTTTTATATATTTTAAAAATTGACCCACCTTTTAATTAACACTTTTATACCTTTCGATAAACATTTAACGTTTTTTCCTAAGTACTAAAACTAAATCGTTATTAAACTAACCTTATTATTTAATTATTAAAACGAAGATTAAAGAAATCTTTAATAAAAGACGTTTAAAAATATGAAAATACTTTATAATAAAATGTCAACTAAGCTTTATAAAGTATATCTTAAATATTTAATATTTCGCGTTTTCATTTATTAATACTTAGGTCCGAATATAAACCTTTACAATTACCTTATTTCGACCTACGTCTTAAAGTCGTTTTTATAATCGAAAATTAATATCCTTAAACTTTTCTTAATTAAAATTGTCCTAATTAAACAGATTTATAAAAACTTTATAAAACGTTATAATAGTTACCTTAATATTTCGTTACATAAAAGGTAATTAAATTATATTTTAATAATTTAAAAGATTAAATAATACTTTTTAATAATTGACCGTTCCATCTTCGACCTTAGCCTTTTTTACTCTTTAAAAGGTTATCGTTAGTTTTTTAAAAATAAAAGTTACTATTATATATAAAACATTTACCTCTATAATCGTTACTTTCGTTTTCTAGATATTACATCATTAATTCTAAGGCATAACCATTTATTATTTTATAATTTATTCCTTTAAAGGTTTTATTAACCTTTAAACTTAGTTTAATCCTTCGTAGTATTTCCGTTAAATATTAATTAATAGTTTACTATCGTATACTTTATTTTAATTTAGCCAGCTTAACCTATTATTTTCGTAAACTCTTTCTTACAATAATATTATTTGTTTAATCGTTAAAAATGTAAGGCTTAAAACCTATTTCATAAGGTCGTTAATCTTTTTATAACAGCTTTCTTACTTTCGATTTTAGTAAATCTATAGCGCGAAGTTTGACGTATAAATCTATTTAGCTTTGATAATTATTTTAAGGGTATTTATTAAATAATACGTTTAATCGACTTTTTCGATTTATGTAATTTCTTCGGTGGATAAACTAACTGCTTACGTTATTATTTAACGGAATAATTGTTGCGTAGCCACTGCACCAAAAGACTGTATTGATAAGTGCGCACTTATTGCGCTACTTATCTGACACACCCCCTCAGTGGTTGGCGCCGGTACTCTGGAGGCAACAGCTGGTTCAGTCATAGTGCAAGATTGTCATCTACGCCCAGTGTTATAATTGCTCTTTCCACGACTCGAACTCCCAATCTTTGGATAGGTGGTCAGGTACAGGGCCGCATTTGCATGCGCGCTAATTAGCTGCGACGGTAGAACTCCACTTAATGGAGCGTGTCTGAGACTCTTAATTGTTAGATATAGGGGACATTAGTTGTGTGTTGTATTAGGTCAGTTGCAGGTGCTGTTGCACTCATACAACTTTAAGTAGCTTAGCTCCGGAACACGTATGGGCCGATCAGTAGGTGACCTTTCCGTATATAGGGTGCGCTACGCACCCCCCAGCTAGCTGAGAATAATCTTTCGGGTTAGTAATTATATCGGATTTTACAGGTTCGACTGGTTATAAATTATCTTAATTAAGGTTAATATAACGCTAAATATTATTAGCGTACGTTTTAGATTAAACTTTGTTTTTAAAAGAATCCTAATTTATAAACTCATAATAAATAATTAAGGACGTCGATAGTACTGTTGTTATTATTATTAAAATAAGCTTTTTAAGTCGAAATAACAAATGACAGTATAACTTAATTTTACAAATTAATAGCTCATATAATTATAACCTATTCCCGATTATTTTATTACGTTTATTTAAACCTTTCTACGTTTTTTAGTATTTAAAATTACTTTACCCGATATTATAAAAAGTTTATTAAAAACCGGTTTCGTCGACGTTATAAATATCGTATTTTATAATAACGTACTATATAAGGGAGCAGACCCAAGTTTCACACTTTGTAATAATTAATTCAAATAACGTAATTACGATAACTTTAATTGATTTAAATTAACCGTATTCTTTGTCGCTAACCGTTTTAAAGCGTTGAAATAAATGTACGTATTAGGTTAAAGCTTGCCGTAAACATATATTGTTATTCCTTTTTTCAAATTATTTTACAACCGTTACCTTTGGCCTCTATAAACAGCATTTCTTTTATTACCATTCGTTCTATTTCCTAATAGAACTTACTTATTCTTTATTTTAAGTATTCCTTTATATTAAAATCGTTTCTTTTTTTAATCTTTTAATCTCGTGAGATTAAATTATTATAAAATTAACCGCGATGCACCTTACGATACGCCCTATAACACACCTTCGAACGTACCCTATAATAAGCCCTACAGCCTTACCCTATAACCTTATAACGCGTTCTGTAATAAAGTTTTATAACCTTTTAACATGACGTATTTTATAAATATCTTCTTCGTATTAAAGCCGAACAAAAGACGTTCGCGTATATAGGTTAAAGATTAAGTCGGTAATACAATATTCTGTCGGTCGGCTTTAATCCCTACGAAATAAAGGCAATATTAACTTAAATGCGTTAAGAGATAATTAGTCACAAATCGGTTGGATGGAAAAAATTGCAATAGAGCGTTTGCGACAAATTTTGATATAATACGTACATTTATTTTAAAGCTGTAAATACGGTTAGCAACTAAGAATATAGTTAGTTTAAATTAATAAAAGGTATCGTAATTAATTTATTTGGATTAATTATTACAAAGGGTGAAATTTTAATCCGCTCGCTTATCTAGTCCGCTCGCTTATCTAGTCCGCTCGCTTATATAGTACGATATCGTATTTTATAATTATAACTCGAACAAATTCGAACTATTTATAACATATTTCTAGATTTTCGTAAAATGCCTTTTAATAATCAATCTTCCGATTTAACCGCGTTTAGAGTTTTTGTTACTATCGTACAAATCTCGACAGCTAGTTAACCTTAACGCTTTCTGTAGCGTATTAAGTTAGTAATAAATTCGCCATATTTTTAACGTAATAAAGCCGCACAAGAAACGCTGACATATTAAGATCACAAATTCGGTCGACAATCAATTTCGGTTTCAGTCGGCGTTACTTTCGCAATTTAGTTATAGGATCGCTAATAGAAGGTATATATGTATATCGTATATGTAAAGTAAATTAAGTTACTTCATATATGGAACTAAATGTCACATAACTAAGTTTCATATCTTTTCTTTAAATTAAGACAGCTAAGTTTATTCTTGCTTCTTTTATAAATCGACTCATACTACTATTATTATTATTATTATTATTATTATTATTATTATTAAACAATAATCATTAAAGTTGGGTAATTAAATTATATCAAATATCATCCAGGGTGGTGGTACATCCAAGGTGGTAGTATGCGACGTTAATCATAAAATATAATATTATTAAAAATTATATTTATAATTTCTACAAAATTAATATTTTTAAAAAGATTCTTTAAAGTATTGGATATAGTAGGATCTATGTTAAAAATATGGAAGATTTAAGTAAAATTGTTAAAAAGAAATTTAAGAATAAATTAAAATTATCTGAATTATTACTTCTTGAAGTTAAACGTTATCATTATATGATATTTTTGCTAGGTAAGCTTATTTTCATTTTTTATAACGATACCCTGTGTTATTAAATAATTAAAAGTTTAATATAAGTTATTATAACTAAATAATAAAGTTTTTAAATTTAAGATACATTTAGTATTTCGATAAATATATACTAACGCCTATAAAAACATCGAAACGCTTTCTTGTTTTCGACCGCCACGAAAATTACTGGGCGAATAATAATGTCACGACCTTTTCTATATCTGCTTGTTTTCTATCGGGTTTAACCTTTAGATGTATCGTATTTTTCCGTATTAAAATACGGTTATTTATTGGGACGGGGTGACTTGGTCCTGATCAGTACATAATTGAAAAGAGCGTCACGATTAAGCCCGCGGTTTAAGAGATAATAAAGGTAACGCAAAACTGTATTATGATGTTGAATCCATATGCAAAGCGATAATGAGTTGTTCGTCTCTAAGGTTGGCCCAGCGAAAAATGAACTTCTAGAAATACATGACTGGTGATGACTAATTAATCGGCAAAGCCATGTATCCGGCTCTACACCATGCACTATTTCATTATCTTATATTAAAAGCTTGATATGAGGTTATCATATTTATATCGTCAAAAAGTCTTTTTTAATTTTAGATTTTGTCGAAACGTTTACAATTACCATAACGTCCGATATATTAAATATGGATTTGTAAAAGTTCAATTTATTCTACTTAATCTTAATAACGTTTTTTCCGATTTGGATATTCCATTAGTTATACTTATATTAATTATCTTACTACTTCTCACAGTTTCGTTTCTATTTTTCTCGTAACAACGCTTGAAAAATAGTAGTAACATAATAAAATAAAACTATTATTTATTAATAGGTTAAGAATTACTAAGGTAGTTCGCCTATAAGAATTATTAAATTCATTAATCTTTTAAACGACAGTTAATTAATACTTTACCATTTACCTATATTTTAAAAATAAAAGCTGCTTAATTACGCGAAATTCACCATACCCCTTATAGACGTTAAAGGATTAAGCATAAGCTTTTTTGTCCTAAAGGAAAACAGATTGTGAAAGATCGTAGCTAATAACAGTTAAAAGTAACCGTCATAAAAGGGTTAAAACAAAAGAATAAAAGTATGACGTTTACAATAAGCCGGCATATAATACACGTATTTGTGAGAAAGTTATAAATACGTTTAATAATAAAGAATTCGATTAATTTAGCTTAATTTATTACGCTATGTTTAATTATTCTAGAAATGTTACCCTAGAATACTAGAAGCCATCTGATGAGATAATGCATCCAGTAAGGTGATATGTGACGTTATCGTAATAAACTTCGTAATTCTCTTTAAAAAAGATTTATTATATAATAATGATATTTCGGGATATCGTTTTTAATGATTAAAAAACAGTTTCGTAATTATCTATGTAAAGTCTCTACCGTAATAAACCCGTTCTCGGCTTTAGGTTTCGATTAAACGGTTATTACGTTATTTAAAATATTAAAAATACGTAGTTTTTATCGAATATAAAGTTAAGTAATATTAGAAACGAAAAGAATACAACGTATATTAAATGTTTTAAAAGTAATAGTAACAAGCTTACGCTTTTAAAGCCTTTTTATTTAAACCTTTATCATGCCGCTTAATAACGAAATTATTATAAGATACGAAATAATTAAATTAAATTTTATTATCGACGTTCTTTTATTCCTTCTTTTATATACCTCGTTTTATCTTTTTTCTATTACTTTTTAATTATTAAATATCCGTATTGACGTATCTATACGATGTTGATCTTTAAGTTCGAGTTATTTACGTTAAGAAATATCTTATCTTTGAAATTATTCCAACTATTGCTACTTTTAAGAAACTTAACCCATTTTGCCAAGTACGTTTAAAAAGACGAAACTTTTCCGAAAACGGTAATCGTCTTTGTTACTGTGACCTCGTTGACTTCGATTTTTATAAAAATAGAAAGGAAAACAGCCTAGCTTATCTTTATACTTTCTGGGTCTTTATAGGTTTAAGCCGTAAGACCTTAGATATCCGTTGCTATCGCGATATGTATAAAAAACTCAGGAACTTTAAAAAGGTCCAAAATCGTTAAGCTTTTAATATAAGTTTTAAACTTAAAGTTATATTAGTTTCTTAGCTTATTAAACTTAAGTAACGGAAATATTATTAATAATAAGTTTTTGTGCTAAAATTACAACGATAATCTTTAGCGGTCGACCAGTAATAAGGGCGTGTGTGATAACATTAAATTGAAATAAAAAAAACTTTAAGTTAAAAATCTGAAATATCTAAAATAATTTTATAATACATATAAATCTTTTCTTCAACGTAAATAAGCTATTCGTCAAGTTTTAAACTTGCCACAGGTTTGATAATATAAATACAAAGTTTAAAATAAATCGACTTTTAAATTTATAATATTTGCTTTAAAATTATAATAAAAACTACGGCCTTATAAATACGTACGACTTTTGCACACCAAGTTAAAAGTAAGATACCTTAACGAATATTATCTTTTATATATTAGCTTTAAGTGTTAATAAATACTTGAATAGGCCTCTCAGATTAAGCTGAAATTTATCGATAATCTTTTTAAAAAAGTGTCACATGCAGGCCTACTGGCCTGGCACCCCTATACCACTTAGGCTCTCCCCTCCGGTGTAATACAGCTTTCATACCATATAAGGGCCTTCGGCCCTTATCTATCTAGGTGAAGGGACAAGAATCTGTTCTGTCCTGACCCTACCCCATAGGAATAGACTGGTTATACCTGACTTAACGCCGCACGTGACAATTCAGACTTTTTTACCTTAAAGTCACCTATAACCCTGATCGCATTAATTATGCCATTTATTATTACCAAAAATATTTTTCCCTAACAACAAAATAATCGAAATTATTACTTAAGGTTATTCGGGAAATCCTTACGAAAGTCCTAATAAAAGCCGTAAGGAACCCTAACGAAGTTCGAACGATACCCTTCCGAATTTTTACTTAAAAATTAACCCAGTTTAGCCTGCACCTTTCGAAAATTAAAAGCTTAAGAAATTCGGTTATTAAGCATAATAATAATAAAAACGCTATAACGAAAAAATAAAGCAATATCGATATAAATACCTTAAATTATCCGCTTTATTAAAAATAATTACCCGCTTATTAAAAGCCTTAAAAGAGAAACGATATTTTCGCTTAAAAAATAACCCCTTACTTTACGATTCGGAAAACCCATTTAATTTAGAAAATAATCTTAACGGATTTTTCCCGAATAAAAAAAGAAGCTTGGACGATTTTAAGTCCGGATAAGATGCAAACCTAAAAAAACATATTTAATTCAACCATAACAAATTATTTTTCCGATTTTATTACGCTAAATAAAAATCGCTAATCGAAAAACGTAAGTTAATCTTTAAATACTTTCCGCATAAATTCCGTAAAAGGTACGTTAAGATTTTGTTCGTACGAAATAAAATGGAATAAAATTATCAGAAACTTTTTAGCATACGAATTAAGTTTGCGACTACCGATAAACGGACCCGCTTAACATATAATTAAAAAGCATTTAAAATATAGTTTAAATCCCATATCCGATTATTAAAAAATCTGAAAGTTAAGCTAGCAAACGACTTAAAAGAAATACGTTAATAATTAGGTTAAAACCTTTAAAAGTTCGATTATTATCTTGCAGATTTAAAAAGTTAACAGATTACTTAGAAATCGGAGGAAGATCGGGCGAAATTCTTTTATGCCAAATTACTTCCTTTTTTTAAACAAGATATTATAAAATATGTGGATTATTTACCCCAAAAACGAAATAACATAATAAATTTAGCTATTCGCCGTTAAAAGTTCCTAATCAGCATTAAAAAAAGGATCAAAACTTAGCAACCAGCCGAAAACGCCAGCAAAAAAAAGATAAGGAAAATCCGGAAGCCAAGCGAAACCATCCTAATAACAAAACTAACACGCAAAGCCAACGAAATTCCTTTCTTAAATTTATTCGAAAAGGCCGTAAAGGCTAAAAGGAACGAAAATCTTAAAAAGGTTAAAGGAACTTAAATTTTACCTAACCTCGTAATAATTATACCAATAATAAAAGCCCGAAATTAAATGATTAATAAGAACGACCCCCCAACTTACGTAATAATATTACTTGCTTTAAATACGGAAAAATAAGGCATATTCGACGTTATTATCCAAAAAAGTTCGAGCCGGAAAACGGGCCAAGGGCCTAAGTACAACGATTAAACTTAGGCCTAATCTCCCTTCTTTTATCCCTATTTTACGCATCTTTCGTACCTTATATATAATTATTACCTTATCAGAAAAGAAAAACGCTATACATACTTACGCTAATTTGGATTTTTGTACCGTAATTAATTTAATTAATTATAGTTTTGCCTTAAAATAAGCTAGCGTAAGCCCTTTATTAAGCTGTTAATTTGGATATATTTAAAGATATATTTATTTTTATATATAAAGTTTACTAAATTAAGTTAATTTTTTAAAAAGAAAAAGGAATAAGTTATGAAATTAAATGTTTTTATATTGTTATTAATTACGATTTAAAAAAGGATAAAAACCTTGTATTATTATCCTAAGTAATATTAATAAGATAAGGTATTATATTTAACCCGGCTAGGAATTAATAGTATTACGGCATCCATATATTATTTTTCGAATTATTTTTTTAAAACACTTTTATAAAAGCTTATAAAAACCGAACGGCTTATTATATTATTATTACCTTACCTAAATTGGTATATATTAAAGAAAAATCCGAAGATATTATGGTTTTTAAGTTTATTATTATTAAAAACCTTTTTAAAATTATTCGAAATTATATAACCTTTTTTAACATTAATAACATAAGTACCTTACTTAAACGACGAAAGGCTAATTATACGATCAATTTTATACTTAATATTAAACCCCTTTATTTTTCCATATATTTTTTAACTTACAACGAATTATAAAAGTTAAGAACCTATATCGACTAAATAAAAGCTTATAACAAAATTAAAGAATTAATTAATCTTATTAAAACCCTTATCTTTTTTATACCGAAAAAGGACGGAGGATTATATTTATGCGTAAATTACCGAAAACTTAACAAAATAACGGTTAAAAATCGTTACATTTTTCCTTTTATTTCGGAATTATTAAACCGTATCGCAAAAATAAAAATCCTTTTTAAAATCGATTTCAAGGATATTTATTATCGAATCCACATTAAAAAAGGCGACGAATAAAAAACCGCATTCCGTACGTATTATGGATATTATAAATTCTTAATCTTATTTATAAGATTAATTAATATATCCGCCACCTTTTAAAGCTATATCCATAAAGCCCTTTAAAGCATTTTGAACCACTTTTATATTACTTATCTTAATAATATATTAATATTTTTAATAAATAAAGAATTTTATACGAAATATTTACGGAAAGTAATTAAATAACTTTAAAATATAAACCTTTATATTAAACCTTTTAAATATTAATTTTATTAACCCTTTATCGAATTTCTTAAATACGTAATTTTATAAAACGGAATTTCCATAAACCTAGCCAGGGTAAAAACTATCCAAAAATAACCGGAGCCCGAATTTATTTATACCATATAACAGTTTATTAAGTTTTATAACTTTTACCGCCGTTTTATTAAAAGGTTTTCGCGAATTATAATTTCTTTAAGTTATTACTTAAAGAAATATATAATAAAAAAAAATCAGGACGAAGCTTTTTAAATAAGTTAACGAAAAAAACTTTTAAAAGGTTTATAATTGCATTTAACAAAATATCTTTCTTAATATATTTTAACTTTAAAAAACAAATATTGGTAAAAACCGACGTTTCGAAATATGCCATATTTAAAACTTTATTACAAAAAAATAATTTAAAAAGGTAATATTTAATCACGTTATAACCATAAAAGCTTACCGATATAAAGGTAAATTACAAAATACCCGACCAGGAAATAATAGTTATCGTAGAATTATTCCGATATTAACGTTATTATCTTTAAAGCAATAAACATACCGTAAAGATTAAGTCGGACCACGTTAATTTATAAAGCTTTATAAATATTCCAAAACTTAACGGTAAATAAGTCCGGTAATATATATTATTTACGTTTTTTAATTTTATAATTAAATATTAACTCGGGAAACGGAACCCGGTTAATTTAATTTCGAAACATTTTAACTATATAAAAAAGAGGGCGGATAATTTAATGTTATTACTTACGTTTAAAAAAAGTTAACGGTAAATTCCAAATTATTCCTAACATATTTTAAGCCGGAAATATTAACTAACGTTATTTTTATGAAAAGGACGCCCGAAAAGCGTAAAGTTTTAATCCAGGTAATTACGCATAAACGGGCGCGGATAGCGAACCAAAGCTTAGCCTAACCGGAAATTACGAAAAAGCCAAGAAACCGTAATTAATTACCTATCTAAAAAATATTTTTCGATTTTATCCGCATAATTTAAAAACGCGACCCCGAATATAAACAAATTTAACAAAAGCTTATTCGTAATATCTTTATAAATTTTTAATAAAATATCGGTATTAAAAAATTAATCCGATATTAAAGTTAATTATATATTTTAAGTAAAAGAGTTATCCATTATTAAATTATAAAATTATATTATAATAACTTTTTTATTAATTACTTTAAAATGGGAAAGATTTAAGAACGGATTAAATAATCGTATTTTTAATCTGACTTAAAACAAAATATACGAAATTATATTACGGATTATGTTATTTATTTCGGAAGCAAAATGAAATATTACCGGCCTTATAACAAATTATAAACGTTATTTATATCCTTATTATTAATAAAAGAATTAGCTATAAATTTTATTATTAAATTATTTTTAATTTAATATTAAAGTTATAAAATTAACGTTATCTTAATAATAATAAATAGGTTTATAAAAATAATTTTTCTTTTTGAAATAATTATTATTATTATTAATATTAAGTTTATTAAATTATTTTATCGAGAAATCGAATATTATTATAAATCCCTTATAAAAATTATTTTTAACCGAAACTTAATATTTATTAATATATTTTAAGGAAAATTATACCATTATATTAAAATTAAATAAAGGCTTTTAACGGTATTTTATTTTTAAATTAATAATTAAATTAAGCAGATAAATTAAATATGCGAAAAGTATTTTCGTTATTTTATAAAAACTTAATAATTAATTTAATTTAGGTTATTATTTAAAATATTTTTTATAATTAACTTTATAATGAATAATATTACGAAAAAGATTTTTTTGAAGTATTGTATAAATATAAACCCGAATTTAAGGGTTTCCTTAAAAATTAGGGAATTTGAAAAAGGGTTTTAATAATATACGTTAAAATATAATGATTTAAAAAGTTTCGAGAAAAATTGGGCGAACAATAACAAAACGTTACCGAAATATACGAAAAATATTATAATAGTAAGTACGAAACCTTCGCTTTTAAAATAAGATAAATAATAAAGTTATTTACGAAAAACCTAAAAATTAAATACCGTAAGTTAGCTCTAAAATATATTAAGTTATTCCATATCGTTAGCAGAATTAGTTCTTAAGCGTACTATCTGGCCCTTTTTTAATAATATAACCGCTTATACCTTATTTTCCTTATTTAATTATTAAAACCGTAAATGGTTAAAGCGGATTATTTATTAATAATACCGGAATTCAAGAAAATTACGGAATAGAAAATTAAAAATATAATCGGATAACGAATTCTTTAAAAATAATTATATTATAAAATAAAATAAATAAGTTAACCCTTTAAATATAATTAATAAGTTAATAACGAAAATATAGAAAACGCGAAAAAGATTATCAGCAAATACGAACAGTAACAAAAATAACGGAAAAATAAAAAGATTCCTTATCATTTTAAAAATAACGAATCGCTTATAATATAAGTTTAAAAGAAATTATAAAACTTTAATAAACAGCTATATAAATTACGTTATTTTAAGTTATAACATTAAAAATCGAACTTAATTCTTTAAAATTAATAATTTTACGTTTTATTAATCGGTTATATTATAAAAACCCGAACTTACCCCAAAAATTCAGCCGAATTAAACGGTAAAATTATACATATTATTATTAAAACGAACTACCTTTTAATCTTACTTATTACCTTAAAAACCCTCCGAACTAAAGTCGGAACTTTCGTTATTACGACGAAAAGCTTCTTTAATTTTACGCAAAAAGGCCGCGTAAGCCGTAAGCCAGGCAAAAAAGCCGCGATCTTCGGGTAATAAACGCGGAAGCGTTTAACGCCGATACGCCATTTTTTTAACGACGGGTTAATTACGTTAATTACGGAACAAAATTACCGAAATATCGGAAATACTTATAATAAAAAACGCTAAAATTACATAACGAAAAAAAAAACCCGTAATAACCCGTAACTACCAATTAATATTTATTACGAACAAATTAAAGCCGATAAAAAATTAACGAAATAAATCCGAAAAAAAAAAAGAATAAAAGGCGATTATAACCGTAATACCGACCTTGCCGGTTAAACCAAACTTTACCCGGTAAGTAAAAAGTAAACGGAAAAAGGTTTACGTAAAGTATTATTAAGCGGCGGTAAAAAAAATACGTTAATTAATACTTATACCTTAAATAAAGTTACCGTCGTCATCGTTATCCTGTTAATTAAATAACTTAATTAACTATTTAATAAGTTTTTAAAAACGGAATACGTTAAAGGTTATAATAACGAAATATTTAAAGATAACCGAAATATTAATAAAATAAATCGGCATAAAAAGCAAATTAACTTATAAACTCGTACGTATTGTGGCTACCAAAATAACCTATGCAGATAAAAGAATCCGATAATTCGAACTTATAAAAAATAGCAAAAAGAAAATCTTTATAAGAACGAAAGGCATTTTTAACTTTACCGAAACAAAGGCGACATACGTTCGTAATAAGAACGTAAACGGAACTATAAAAACGCGAATTATAACGGCAGTTACGTATTTTTTTAATTTAACCGCAAAAAGGCATAATTATAAAAAAACGATAAGAATATAACGAAATAAAAATAATTACAAAACAAAAAACGTACGGATTAAAAATATATAAACGAATATAAAAAAAATAATATTAAATTTGCATAAAAAGAAAAAAAGGCTAGAAAATTAAAAAGAAAACCGCATAGTATTTATAAGTAAACGAAGTTAAGTAAATCATAAGGAAAAATAAATACGAAATAAGGCGGTTACCCGGAATGATCCTAAACGTTTACAACTATATAATAACACCCATTTCAAATTGCCCAGATCATAATAATAAAGATACGTCGTTGCATTATGCATTTTATGATACTATACCCATCTATTCCACATACATAATGCCGGGCCGGCATTATAAGGAAGGGGGAGATAGTTGTTACATGCAGGCCTACTGGCCTGGCACCCCTATACCATTTAAGCTCTCCCCTCCGGTATAGTACAGCTTTTATACCATATAAGGGCATTCGGCCTTTATTTATCTAGGTGAAGGGACAAGTGTCAGATATAGGGGACATCAGTTGTGTGTTGTATTAGGTCAGTTGCAGGTGCTGTTGCACTCATCCAACTTTAAGTAGCTTAGCTCCGGAACACGTATGGGCCGATCAGTAGGTGACCTTTCCGTATATGGGGTGCGCTACGCACCCCCCAGCTAGCTGACACACCCCCTCAACGCCTTGAAGTATTCACGGCGTTGATCACCGCATTTTATCACTCCCTAAAGCCACAGCTGTCCATTCCACCTCTCCTCCGGCGATTAAATCCTTTTGATCAGCTAATTCCTCGTCTAAAATGACCTTTAAAGCTTTCCTCCGCTAATTCAAGGCTTTTATAATATCCATTAATCCTAGTTACTTTTTGAAATGCCTAAAGGCTTCTCGTAACAGGGCTTTAGTTAATCCATCCGCCAACATGTCGCCTATAGGCGTATAATCCATTTTGATTAAGTCCTTTTTTGTTACCTTTCGCAGCTAATAATTATATATATTTACGTACCGTAACTTTATTTATAAAAAGGCGACGTTAGCGTTAATCAACCGTATCGTTTATTAATTATCGTATTATATATTTAACGGTCCTATATCCAGGTTAATTTTTAGTTTTTTATTTAATCGAAAAATAAATAAGGTTTTTTTTGCAACTTACATAAAGAATAATAATTTCGTTTTGGCTATAAAAGTAATTATTATATCTTACTTATTCGCCCGTTATTTTATTATTTCTTTAAATAACTTTATAACGTAAATTTGAAAACTTTTTCGGTCGATCGAATTATCCGCAAAAAAAAGGTTATTTTAAGTATCCATTAAATCCTTATTACCGAATTATAAGGTTAACGTTTTAATACCGATTAGGTATAATATAACGCGATTAATTGCTTTATAATATACGTTATTAAGGTTTATATTAAAACGGGTAAGTCGGGATATTATAAAGAATATATCAGGTCGCGTATTAATTATAACGTATAAGATAAAACCGATTTTTTTTAAGTATTTATTAACTAAACTTAAATAAATTAAATTAAAATTTGGCAATAATTCGACGTTAATTATTAACATTTTTAGAAGGTTATTTAAGCTTTTTTTGGGAATTAGGTTAATTAATTTGTTTATAAAATTGGATTAAGATAATTATATTTTTTTATTAAATTTATTTTTAATTATTTCGATGCCGAAAAATTATTATAAATTTTTGTTATTTATAAAAATGTATCGTTTTTATATTTACTGGATTAATTAATCGATAAAGTTTTAATATTTCTTACTATACGTAATAATTATGTCGTCGATGTAAAAAAATAAAAGCATTTTTTAATAAAGGAAATAACATAATTCGTAAAAAACGGGGTTAAATCCTAAATCCTTAAACGTATTAGTAAAATCCTTTTATTAAAATAAAAAGAATTTCTTTAATCCGTATAATGCTTTTTTAATTAAAAATGTTTTATTATGTTATAGGTATTTTAAAGGCGTTTTTATATATATTTCGTAAAATAAGTTCGCATTAACGAAAACGTTTATAACGTTATATTATTTAAGTTTTAGGTTAAACTTGACCGTAATAACGATTAAAGTTCGAAATAATCTTTTAATTAATATAAATACGTATATATTCCCATAAGCGTTTTTAAGTTATAAATTACCTTATACGATAAAACGGGCTTTATACTTTTAAAGCTAACTATATTTATCGAACTTATAAACGTATACCTATATATACCTTAAAACCTATTTCCTTTTGGTAAAGGATTAATTAATAACTTTTTAAGATTTTATTTCCTTATAATTTTGCAAATAAATTAATTCGGCATTACGGAATATCTTCTTTAACGGGTATATACTTAGCTTTTTATGACCTCGTAACAATAACGGCAAATTTCGCCTATATACCCGGCCTTGCGACTTAAATAACGTTTTTATTTTTGGTATATTAAAGTTTTTCCGATTAAGGTAATACGTATTTTAGGTTTTTATTTTCCCTAAACTTCCGTAATTTACTAACCGATTATCGATCAGACTAATAAAATAAGCTAAACGTTTTACGTTAAACGCGGCTTTTTATATTTTATAATTATACCAATAATCATCCTTTTGATACGGAACGTATAAGGAATTTACGTTTTTAACCCGTAAGGTACTTTCGTTTTTTACCGTTATTTTAAGTTAAATAACGTAATAAAAGCTTAAGGTTATTTTTATTTTTTCCGTCGGCGTAATAATTATAATAATTATTAAGGTAAACGCTAATAGTAATAATAATTTAAAGGACGGAAATGGTTCGAATATAGCGGTCGTATAAAAATAATCAATCCTTTATAAATAGGTTTATTTTTTTCCATCCCACGCGTTAATTACGTTAATGCCATTTTAAAACCAGCCCTTTTGGCCAGCCGGTAATTAAATTATTCCGTTTAGGTTTTTATTTTTTTTTTTTTTTGTATATGTATTAAGTAGTTATTAATTTAATTAAGTATCGTAACCTATTAAAATAAGTTTTATAATTCGTTTTCGGTAACGTAAAACAAATTATCCTTAAGGTTCTTAATGTTACCGAAAAAGGTAACCTTTTCGTTAAATTAAACGTTTCGGATAGCAATAACCTTATTCGTTAATAGGTTCCAAATCTCGTAAATATTTATTAATCGGTAACCGACGAAAAAACCTATTTATGCTTTAGGATTTAGCTTTTAAAATTTTTATTCTTTTTTTATGGCGGTAGTTGTTATAACGTAAGCCATATAGCCATAAGTTCGAAAATAAGCTTATTAAGGTTTCCGATTAAGCATTATAACGCTATCTTTATACGTTAGGTAAATATAATAAACCTTATATAAGGTTTGCTAAAAAAAAACGTATTTAGAAATACGGTTATATAAATATATTACCGCTTTAAAAATATATATAATTAAAAACGTAAATAACTTAATATTATTTCGTATCGTAATTGCTTTTTTCTTAATTATACCCTTTAAACGTTTTATATTTTCGTTTTAAGCTTAAGTATATAATATTAAAGGTTTAAATTTAATATTAAAAGGAAGCGATTGGAACATATCCCGGAATTGGTAATTTTTTAAGATTTCGTTATCGTATTCGATTACCTGTAGGAAAATTTTGTCCTGGTTTTTTAGAACTTTTAAAAGGTATCGAAACGATATAATTAATATATCTTATTCCCGGTTTTTTAGGTAGGTATCCTAAATAAAACCTAAATATTTGTTAATAACAAACATAACGTATTTATATTTTTAAGGTTTTTTTCGAAGTTAGTAAAGTCGATGACAATTTTTTATCCTAATCGGAATATTTTTTTTCGAAGTTCGTAATATATTTATCTTTTCGCCTTCGCCTTACCGTATACTTAATATTCGATTATTATAAACCCTTTTAATCGGATTCCTTTAATATAAAAATATAACTAAATAATTATTTCGGGGCCTGGATGGCCTAATTATAGATACTATATAATGCCGTTACTTATATACGGCGGTCTTTTTATCCATAAATTAATATTTCGTTTATAAGTAATAAAGGCTATATAAAATATTATTACGTTAATATCTTTAATAACGAATTGATTAAACTTATTTATTAACGTAATAATAACCTAATCGTTTTTATTTCGAATATAATTATTAATCCTTTAGTTATCTTACTAATAACCTTTCTTTCGGAGTTATCGAAATAATATTAAGTTATATGCGAATTTTTCGTAATAGGCCACGTCGTATAGCCGTAACGCTTTCGTATTATTAGGACTTTAAAGTAATATATTAATCTTTCCGTATCTTTTAATCAGGACGAAGTTATTGCTTACGTATATTCCGTTACTTTATATAGTTAATTTATAATTTAGGAATTTACTGATAAGGTTAAAAATGTATATCGTAAACCTTAAGTCCAAAATGGATAAATTCTTTAAGGGATAAAACGAAATATTTATAACGTTACGTTAATTAATAATTAAGAAGTACGTTAAAATTTATCTTATTCCTTTTAAGAATTAATCCGTTTTTGTAATTAATTTTTCCATAATTTTTGACAAACGGTTAACCTTTTTCTTTAAAAATTAATTAAAAGTAATACGGTTTCGGATTAACCTTAATATTATTTTTCCGGGCTTAAATTTTGCTGGAGTTTTATTAAGGAATGTATAAAAGTATTAAGGTAACTTATAATTAGGGCTTAGGCAGGCTTTATAACGAATACCTTAATCGTTTAATTCGTAACGCTTTCGTTTGGTATTTCGGTCCGTATAAGAACCTTCCCGATTATTTCGCTTCGGTCTTTGTTTAAGGGCTTTATCTCGCGGCTAAAGGTTAAATAATTTGGTTTCTTCCTAATCAGGATAATTCTAATTAAACTGGTTCGCGGGGGTTCCGTAAAGGGTTAAAAACGTTACCTTAATATTTCTTGATGTAAATAATAAATTAGTTATAACCTAATAATTTAAAAGGTTAACAGCCACCTTTTAATAACTAATCGTTCCTCGATTAATATTATCTTTTTTCATAATTATAAATGAATTTAACTAACCAGGTATAATAAGTACTATTACTATGCATAATTAATTCGCCCAGATTACCGGCATTAATATTTCGGGAACGCCATGGCATTACCTTTAAGCTATAATCTTTTGCCATCTTGCTATTTATTCGTTAAATTTCTTAACCGATTTCGCAACCTGCTTTAATCGTTTTTCGTATTCGCGTTTAATATTTATAAGTAACCGATTATTATATACCTTTCCGGATTCTTTTAGTTTTGCATATTACCCTTTTAAACTATCGTTTACGTTTAAGTAGGTTTGCTTAATCGATAAGGATATTATATCTAAAATCCATTTTATAAGGTTATTATAGTTTTTTCGGAAAATCTTATATTCCCGGTTTTTATAAGTATAAATAAACCATTCCTGATTGTATAATTATCGCCCCTCGGTTGTTATCTCGTATATAAAGGTTAGAATCCCTGTCGGATCGGTTTCCTTTTGTATGGTCGATATAATGGCTGGGGTCGCGTTACGCGTTTAAATTCGATTTCGTTTTTTCGGATAATTCGCGACGTCGGGCTCTTTAGGTTTAACGGGCCACGAATGGTCCTGATCAGGGTCGATATATTCCTACAGATCGTATCCTTTCGCCCTAGTCTTGAACTTATCCTTAAAATGGTCCCAGTCTTTTAGGCCCGTATATAAGATGTTCGACGACGATGAAGTAGTTATTGTTGTAATTAAGGTATATATAGATAATTGCTACTAATATACAGCTTATATCGTTTCAGCAATAGTTAATTAATTAATGATTTTTTCGAATTAAGCGAATGAGACTTTTAATTGTTAGATATAGGGGATATTAGTTGTGTGTTGTATTAGGTCAGTTGCAGGTGTTGTTGCATTCATCCAACTTTAAGTAGCTTAGCTCCGGAACACGTATGGGCCGATCAGTAGGTGACCTTTCCGTATATGGGGTGCGCTACGCACCCCCCAGCTAGCTGACAACAAGAGTCTGTTCTGTCCTGACCCTACCCCATAGGAATAAACTGGTTATACCTGACTTAACGCCGCACGTAACAAAAAGCCAGATTTAAATTCTGATACATATTTTATTTAATTATAAAATCGACTTAAGATATGTACTAACGCTACGTGTCATCCTTTAAGGGTAATCTTTTCTAATTATCTCGTTGTTCGCATTATTTTAACGCGCCTTTTAAACGGCTTTTTCGAAAGATATATATTACGCTAATAAACTTCTACTTTAATATTTGCTAAGGCTTTTATGCTATAAGAAAGGTTAAAACTAAGTTGAAAATAACTAATATTAATAAACTTCCAATATTACGTAAGCTTTATATAACTTTAATCTTTAGTTATATTCTTAATTACCCGGCTAAAAGCCCTAGTAATAAAAGTTAAATTAAATAAGAGTAACTCTTTCGATTATATTTTTTATAACTGTTTTATTAATAACAACCGAATGTTAAAACCCTTATAATAAAGTAAGATAACGGAACGGGGTCGGCGGTAGTCTTTTTTCTAAGAAAATTACAAAGTTTAAAAAAATAATTTTGTATTAAATTTTAAAATGTTATTTTAAGTAATTCGTAACTCGCATAAAATATATATACTTTATAATTAATCGAAAGATGGTTCAGATTATTTATTAAACGATTAATAATATCTTTTAAATTTTCTTTTTCTATGCGTTAACGAGCTTAATAATAAAAAGGACTTAGGATATAAAAATAGCGTTAAAATTCGACGCTAAACGAAATCGAATAAAATTAATCCGTTAACGATTTTACCGAAACGTATAATCTTTAAAGCGTTCGGCGAATTTAGTAAGTTAACTGAAAAAAATAAAAAGAGAAAACCTTTTATAAAGAGAAATTAATATAAATATATTATATATGGAAAATAAAGTATTTAATAAAAATGACTTTCCGTTACTACGATTTGCAAAAGATACGTTTTTTATATAATTAAGGGTAATATTATCTTTATACTTAATAATTAAAAGTATACGATTACACGCAAAATAAAAGACTTCGCTACTAAGGCATATATTATATAAGCTTTGCAATAATGAATAACTTCGACAATTTAAAATCTTACAGTTTTATTTAAAATATTTTTAACAATTAAATATAATTTAACCTACTTTTTAAAACGTTTAAAAACCGTTAAATTTTACGTTAATATCTTTATTTAATTTTTAATTCTAAAAACGGCTTTATATTTATAAAAGCAAGTTTAACGTTAATATAAATTCTTATATTCTTCGGAGTTAAAAAGGGATGATACCCATTAGGTTTAAATATATATATTTAAAGCTTGTATTAAAAGTCGGAATGTACTTAAGTTATATTAACGGATATTGTTTTCTCCGATAAAGCTTAGGTATAAACAAGATAACGAAAAGGAAAAATATTAATTATTAAATAATTAAAATATAACGTAGTTTACGATCGTAATCCCGTTACGAGAAAAAATTAAAAATTGGTTTCGGATCAAATCTCTTAAAAGTATAAACGAACTGGTTAAGGAAAAAGAAAATGTAAAAAAATTTAAAAAAATTTAAAAAAATTTAAAAAAAAAATTAAAAGAAATTTAAAAAAACTTTTAAAAAAATTTAAAAAATTTAAAAAGTAAGATTTAAAAAAAGTTTAAAAAAAAAATTAAAAAAACTTTTAAAAAAAATTTTAAAAATTTTAAAAAAATTTAAAAAAAATGTTTAAAAAGTTTTTAAAAAAGTTTTTAAAAAGATTTTAAAAAAAATTTAAAAAAAAAAAGAATTTTAAAAAAAATCCCCCCTTAAAAAAATTTTGCGTAATGGCGTTATCTTTTAGTCCGCGGATCTTTAAAAAAACAGCTCCCAGTTATAAGGAAAGAATTTTAATAAAATAATAATTTATCAGCAGGCCAGTTTTCACGTTTCGGACATCGGCAAACTAAATATTTAACGCTAGCAATTAAGAAACGTTATACATATCTTATGGCGATAAGACGAAAAAGGTATATAACTGTGCACTTTTTATAAGGCCTACATCTTTCTTTTCAGGTTTAAATTTAAATAAATGTACGGAGTAAAAGGAATTTAACTTATAATATAAACTTTTATTACTTTTATAACTTAAAAGAATTATTAACATATAATATAACTTTGTTAATAATTTGCTATTACTGAACTTACGTATTATTGTTATGACCTAACGGTCTTGGCTACAACACAAACGGTCGGACCTCCTAAGAGAGTTAGCCCCAACCTAAGGCAAGAGGTCACGTAACTGACTTAAAAGACTTAAAGGGCCAAGCCCCTTAAGCTCCTTGAGCTGCCATACGGACTTAAGGGGCCAAACGAACTCAAGGGTTCGAGTCGCTTAAGCACCTTAAGCCAAGATGAGGATATATACATTCGTTATTACCATAGCTTAGATAGATTATTAGCTTATAATATAACTTGGTTACCCAAATTACCTTCGGCAATCTGTTATTATTAAACGTAATTATTTAACGTATTATTATTTAATTTCCTACGACATTATTACTAACATAAACCGTACGACTAGGTTTAATAATTAGTTAAACCCTTTAGCTGTTATACGTTATAAGCTTTTATTTAGTAATGTTATCAAATTTTGAGTAATATTATTAACATTATATTTTTTAGTAAGTAATCCGTTTTTAAGAAAACTTTTTAAGTACCCGAGGATAACCCTATAAATTTCGATAACGAAAAGATTCGACTTAGTTTTTTTTAGGAAAAGGCCTTACGCCGATTAAATTGGCTAATTAACGTGGTTATTTAGCTTATTAACGATAAGATCGAGTTTATTAGTACTTTTGAGGAGATTTATAAGCAGCTGGAAGCTTAGAAAGTTAAGCTGGCAAGATAAGCAAGTATAAAGCAATCCGATTAACCGAATTAGCTAGCCCAGCTAATATAACCTGCTTAAATGATTTACGGTAAGAAGTCCGGAGAAGTTTTAAAGCTTATTAAGCTTACCCCTTTCGACGGAACTACTATTAAATTATAGCAGTTCCTTACGGAATGCCGTATTTACTTTAAATATTTCCCTATTAAATTCGTAACGTTTACTTTTCGAATCCAGTTTGCCGTAGGACGGTTAACCGGAAACGTAATTACTTAGTTTAAACTTACTTTTCGTAAATAGGTTACCAAACTTCCTTAATAAAGGTCCGCAAAAATTGTGGTTATTTATAACAATTACGAAAGATTTGAAAAGGAATTAAGGAAGGTATTCGGAATAATAGATAAAAAGATTAAGGCCGAAAAAAAGATTAAGGATTTGAAATAAAAAGGATCAGTTTTTGGATACGGTAATTCCTTTATTTAACTGGCCTCGAAGATTAATTAAGGATAAAAGGTATTAATAGCCATATTTTTTAACGGCTTAAAAGAAAAAGTATAAAAAAAATTATTTAAAAACGAACGCCCCGAAAAGTTAGTAGATTATATCGTTATGGTAGTTAAGATCGACGATTAGCAATACGCCTGGAGGACTCGATATTTTAAGGACCGATAAAATAATAAGCCAAGGTATTCCCTTAACATTAGCATTTTACAAAGAATTAATACGTTTTATAAAATAGCACCAAAACTTATAGAATTAAGCGTAATTTAATAACACAACCCGCGTACCATTAAATGCTTTAATTGCAATAAGATAAGACATAAGGCCTATTAATACAAGGTACTTAAGAAGTTACGACAAAATACCTAGATATTAATTCCCTAGGGACCCTTTCGAAATAATTAAGGAAACGATAATAGATTAATTAATATGATTAAGATTAAGAATAACTATAATTTCCCTAAGGAAGTATAATAAGGATTATAAAAGGTAAAAAAGCTATTTTAAGCAGTTATTTAAAAATAGCGAACCCTTATTATAAAACTTACAGTAACCTAATAACTAAAAGAACATAACGGATGGAAAAAACTTTCAAAGGATAAATTACTTTCCCGTTCCCAAAAGAAACGGCGATAGCGGTACGAACAGTTGGAACTTAACGCATGGATTAAGGAGTACCAAGGTTAGGATAAAAGCCTGCTACCGGAACAACCAGATCGATATGGGAAACTTTATGCTATCCAGTATAAGCGTACCCATTACCTAAGACATACGGAAGGAAAACGGTATATCGAGATACGCCTTACGCGAATATATAACTAGGGATTCGACTTTTATAACCAGATCAAAAAAAACCCTAAAGATCAACGATAATACAAACACTTAAAAACGTTCGCCTCAGAAAACACCATTAATATCATTACAACCATAACAAGCTAGCCCGAAAAAAAAATTGCCCTAACGAAAACCCTATATACCATTACGGTTGGTACAATCACAAAACAAAAGAAAAATGAATTTACTAAATAATTATGAAAGCATTATTAAAAATAATTAATAACTTAAACTTCCGTTTAACCTTTACGAATAACCCGGAAAAGCAGCAAAAAATTAAATACGAAATAAAAAAAAGGAATAAAAAAATAAGGTAATACGACGTCCAGTTCCAAGTACGACAAAAGGGACAAAAAACCCCCGAACCAAAATATATTACCAAAAAAGACTTCCAAACGCAAATCCTTTTATTCGAAGTTACCTTACGCCGATAGGAAGGATAATTAAAATAATTAAAAACCCTTAACGCATAAAATCAAAACGCATTAAGGCGTTAAAAAATAAGTTAAAAGACGAACGCCACTTATAAAAAAGCCGCAAGATAATAAGATCCGGAAAAGCCAGCAGGAGCTTCTTAAAAGGGCTTTGAACGCGACGATAAAAGCTAAAAACGACCTTATTACCCTGTAAATACGGATTAGGATATATTAATTTACCGCATTTATAAACTGCGGAGCAACAGAAAGTAACTATATTACGCCAGATATAGTTAACCGATTTCGATTACCATAAAAAGAAAAGATGGAACCTTACATTACCGAAAACGTAAAAGGTTAGGTATTCGCCTACGATAACGGAAAGATTAGCCGCAAAATTAATTACCTTAAGATCTTTATTAATAAACGAAACCAAATAGCAAACTTCAATATCGTTTTAATAAGGAATTACGACATAATCTTCGGAAAACCATAGCTATATTAATATAACCCTTTAATCGATTAAATAACTGGCTAAATAAAGTTCGTTTCGTATTTATTCGATAAAAAAAAGAAATATACGAAAAGATTTTAACATTCGATCGAAAATAATAACGAATATAAATATAAAAATATAACAAAAACCTTATTACCCATAAAAACAAAACATAAAAGAAAATAAAGGCATTATAAAAAGATACGACGTATTATCGTTACTATCAAAATAAAGTTACGAAAAATAGATGATTACTTATAACATCAGCCCCTAAAGCCAGAAACCATGGTTAACGTATTTCCATAATACTACAGATATAAACGATTATTTCGTAAAAAACTTGAAACGAAACTACCAAAACATAACGAATAAAACCACGAAATAGTCCTTAAAAACGGGATATCAACCAAATTTTATCCAATTTATAACCTTAATAAAACAAAACTATAGGTACTACGTAAATACCTTAAAGATAAATTTCGGAAAGGTTATATACGACGTTTTAATTTATTAACTAAATACCTTATATTTTTCGTACTAAAGAAAAACGAAAAGTTACGTTTAATCATTAATTACAAGCAGCTAAACGATATTACGACCAAAAACAAAATACCGTTACCTTTAATTAACGAAATAAAGGATCGCTTTTACGAAATTAATTAATTTACAAGCCTAAACCTTAAAAGAAAAATATAATCAAATTCGCATCAAACCAGAATACGAATAAAAAATAACCTTTAAAACGAAATACGAACTTTTTAAATATTTCGTTATACCTTTCGAACTTACAAACGTACCAGCAACTTTTTAACGGATAGTTAACCACGTACTTAAGGAATATTTAAACATCTTCGTTATTTGTTACCTCGACGACATTCTTATTTACTCGAAAAACAAAAAGAAACATATAAGATACGTTTATATAATTCTTTAAGCCTTATAAAACGTTAACATTTTAATTAACAATAAAAAAAGCTAATTTCATACGCAAAAAGTGGAATTTTTAGGATATATTATCACCCTAGGATACATTAAAATGGACCCCAAAAAGATCGCTATAATACAGAAATAAAAAACGCCCATTATAATTAAGGAAATACAAACCTTTTTCGGATTCGCCAATTATTACAGAAAGTTTATTCGAAATTTTAGCAAAATAGCTACGCCATTATTTAACCTAACGAAAAAAGGAAATAAGTTCTTTTAAACGACGAAAACGGAAACCGCTTTCTAAAAGATTAAAAACGCGATTATTAATAAGTTAATATTAATTATATATAACCTAAACCGTTTAATTAAACTTAAAACCGACGTTTCGGATTACGCTTTAAGCGCAATAATAAAATACCGCGATAATTAAAGTTATTTACACCTTATCGCCTTTTATTCTTACAAATTAAAAAAAGTAAAATTAAACTACGCCATTCCCGATAAAAAATTTATGGCTATCATTAAAACCTTTTAAAAATTTAAATATTACCTTAAAAAAAACCTTTACCAGGTTAAGGTATATACCGACCATAAAAACCTTACCCGTTTTATTACCACCAAAAAACTTACAGAATAATAATTACGTTACGTCAAAAAATTAACAGAATACGATTTTATCATCATCTACCAAAAAGGATCAGAAAACGGTAAAGCAAACGCACTTAATCAAAAACCAAACCTTAAAGAAAAAATAATTAAGGTTAATTACCAGATCTTTAATACCATACCAAAAGGACACCTATAACCACGACAGATAGCAATAATCAAAACAACACCCTCCGATTTATACCAAAAGATCCAGGAATATAACGACAACCTACCTAAAAACCAAAGAATAAAAAAAATACAAATCCTAAAAGAATACCAGGAAATATTAATAAGAAACATATACGAACATCAGCTATACGGACACCCAGGGATCCACAAAACCCTAAAGTAATTATAACGTACCTATTACTTCCCTAAAATAAAATCAATAATAAAAAAAATACGACAACAATACCATATCTGCAACAAGGTAAAAGCTCGACGATACAAGCCATACGGAAAACTACAACCACTACCAGTTGCAGAACGACTATAAAACTTAATTACTTTCGACTTTATTACCAAACTTCCACTTTCAAAAAACCCAGCTACAGGCATATACTACGACAGCATCTTCGTAATCGTTAACCGATTTACCAAATTTTCTTATTTCCTACCATATAATAAAAATATAAACGCAAAATAATTGGCCTATATCTTTTTAAAACATATCTTAAAAATATACGGATTACCAACGGAAATCATTTTAAATAAAAAAATAACATTTACTTCAAAATTCTAATAAGGACTTATGGCCCAATTAGGCCTAAATCACAAATTATCCAACGCATTTAAACCCTAAACAGACGGATAAATAAAAAGAACTAACCAAATACTGGAAACTTATCTACGATACTACATTAACTACGAACAAAACGATTAGGTCCAGAAGCTACCTATTGCCCAATTAACCTACAATACCAATTACCACAAAAGCACCAAAACAACTCCAATAAATACTAACTTTAATTTCATACCAAAAGTCTACAAAAATATACACGAAAGCCTTACCAATGTTAAAACAATCCTTATATTAAAACAACTTAAACAATTACATATAGAAATAAAAACAGAATTTAAATTCGTCCGTAATCAAATACAGAAATATTATAACCAAAAAAGGTTAAAAAAAACCAACCTTCCGGAAGGGAAAAATGGTTTACCTAACTACCAAAAACATCCAAACCAAGCGACTAAACAAAAAATTTAACTTTAAATATATCGGACCATATAAAATTATCAAAAAAATCTTAAAAAATAATTACCAATTAAACCTATCCCTTAAAGTTAAATTCCATCCAGTTTTTTATATTTCCTTATTCGAATTAGCAGCAGATATTATCAAAATTAACATAAAATATAAAAAAAAAGTAAAAAAAAACATACCAACATACGAAACAAAGAAAATCCTAGACATACGAAAAAAAAACGGATTTACCGAATATCTAATTAAATAAAAGAATTACCCAAATTCCGAAAATACTTAAGAACCCGCTAAAAACCTTATAAACGCCCAACGTTTATTAAAAAGCTTTTATTAATAACAACGGATATACCCTAATTAATAATCGACTAATTAATAAGTTCAAACCAGTTAACCGGATTTACGACCTGGCCTAACGTAACCGTAGCGACCGCCGCCTTTAATTATTCCCGTTCCTTTTTTAACCGTTCGAATTTCTCCATAACCTCCGCACCTTTAATGCCACGACGAAACATCTTAATACCCCGTTAACGAAAAAATCGTTTTTATTTTTGCAAACGGTTAAACTTATTCGCAGCAACCCGCAACGTTTCTCGAACTTGCTTTTCCTTACGCTTTAAATAATCCTCCTCGTCAAAAAGTTTTTAATACTCCAGTTCTGAAAACCCGAAAATATCACACGGACCGCTATAACGAACGTATCGTACGTATTTTACGGAATTACGAACGATTTTATAATCCGTACCTTCCTTTTCATAACGAAAACAAAAAGGCATAATAAAACCAAAACGATTAATACGTTTTAAAAAAATTAAAGCGTTAATACGTTAACGAAAGTAACGTTTTTTAATTCGACCCGATATCATAAATATAAAGAAAAAAAAGTTACTTACCAGAATTAACGGACAAATAAATTAATCTTTAAAGGTAAAAATCTTAAAAAGGAAAAATCGTATTATAACTTAACGGTCTTAACTATAACACAAACGGTCGGACCTCCCAAAAAAGTTAACCCTAACCTAAGGCAAAAGGTTACGTAACTAACTTAAAAGACTTAAAAGGCCAAGCTCCTTAAGCTCCTTAAACTGCCATACGGATTTAAGGGGCCAAACAAACTTAAGGGTTTAAATCGCTTAAGCACCTTAAGTCAAGATAAGGATATATACATTCGTTACTACCATAACTTAAATAGATTACCAGCTTATAATACAACTTAGTTACCCAGATTACCTTCGGCAATCTGCTATTATCAAACGTAACTATTCAACGTATCATTGCTCAGTTTCCCACGACACTACTGCCAACATAAACCGTACGACTAGGTTTAATAGTTGGTTAAACCCCTCAGCCGTCACAATTATATACCTTATTGCTTAATTTCCTGCGATACTGCTGCCAACATACACCGTACGACTAGGTTTAATAGTTGGTTAAGCCAACCAGCCGTCACAGCTACCCTTTGGTAGAAGTACCAGCCCTGACCCTACGGCCCTCTTAGTTTGTGTAGGGGATAGCGTGATGAGCGGTGGGGTTGCCAGAGAGCGTTTAGTGTGGTAAAAATAATGATTTGACGAGGCCAAGCTAACTGGGGCGCAACAGAACGCCATTTCCCTGGTCCGTCTCCACATCTCATGCATGTATAACAAGACTCTTCTCATCCAATATAAATCTCGTGAAAAAAATGATAATGCTCTTAAGTACGACGACAACCGAAAGCCTATAAGATCATAAAACGCATAAACATCTAAACACGACCCGAAATCTCATCAGTTCGTCTTCATCCCCTCCTCGTAGGTGTCACTCTATGGATTAGCCAAGATGCGAGGCGGCTACATCGTTTAACGCTGACCCTCCATGATATCCTCCGTGCCCAAGAGGAAGTTGTCAAAATGGAAGCCTACATCCTGGAATATATCGTCGAAGAAGAATCCAGATGTCCCCTCGTCCAACGATACATCCCCACTTCCATCTGGATTTGGATATGGCGTCTCCAGGATCCTCTTCAAGAGCGTTTCAAATGTCCCGATGTATTGTTGAACATGCATTCAAGTGCCCATGCGCGCGGAGGGCCAACATGACATTGTGAAGACTGCGACACCCACTCAGTAAATAGGTTCGATCCGAACATGGCCGCGAGGAAGTTGGTCCCCGCGATGTGTAAATAGTGGATTCGGTACTACCACGACCACACAGCTAGCCCAAACTGTTGTTTCAACTGCCTGTCCTTGCAAGACTCCTTGGCTAAAGATGCCTCGGGGAGATAACGATACATATTCTGGGCGATTTGTATTACTAACCAAGGGTGTATCTATGAACGGGACAAGTTTTGAAGTGGCGGCCGGAGTGAGCCCTGCTCTCGCGTCTATTGCGGCTGCGACTTCGCCACCAACTGCCCATGAGCGGTATAGTACGCACGGTTCTGACCCGGATCCGGATTTTGGTGTCCATCCAAGTGCTCCGATCTGGAGATGGCTCAACCTTCGATAGGTCCCTCGAGCGAGTGAGCTCGCAAGCTAGAGGCGAGTCCGGGACAGGAAAATGACTGCGGATTAGTGATCCATGTCCAATCAAGGGCTAGCGCTTGGTTTGTTGCCCAACGGTGACGGAATTGCAGCTATAGGTACATCTTTTCCTCTTCCCTGGCATCTGGCTCATGCTGTAGATATTACATGTATCAGTCTCACGCAAGTAAGAAGGGCATGGGCAATTTTTTTTTTTTTTTTTTTTGGGGGGGGGGGGGGGGGG
>QJNU01000467.1:0-61519 GCA_004154915.1 Monosporascus ibericus | reverse complement strand
CCCCCCCCCGGGCCGGGGGGGGGGGTGTAGTGTCTATGTGTAGTCGGGAGCTTAACGGGGGATGGGTCTCAGGAGGCAGTATGGACATGGTGCATTGCATGTGAGCATCAGCTCCTCTGCGCATCTTCTCAAGATTACTGTACGGACCGAATACTACATTACAAAGTACGAAGTACATCGCCGAGTCCTTAGGTAGCGCGCGAATGCGGGGATGCCTGCAGGTCCAGAGTAAGATGCCGGGTCAAAGGGGGCCAAGGGTGGCAAGGCCCGGGGGGACCGTATGATGTTTGTCCGGCGCGGCGCAGGGTCTAGGATCGTCTCTGCATTCATGTCAGAATCCCCACGTATATAGTTGCTATGGACGTTTCCGAGCTGTCATTCGATCTTGGATAGCGTACCTATTAGGGTTGGGGCGGTTGGGAGGCATGCCTCACCTGCCAGCTTCCTCGCGACGGGTTGCGATTAGTGCTATCTTGTCTCACAAAGATGTGCGCCCCGGCGTCTCGTCGGGGTGGAATCGTGGCAGTGGAACAAGTGATATACATACCGCTCATCTAGACTAACAAAGGGTAGGTTTCTGAATGACACCCCCGGTCACAGAACGTCAGGTGCTGTCTGGCTCGTTGCACCGGCTCCAGCGCCGGAAGCGGAGCTGGGAGAAGAAGCACACTATAGAGAGCGTCGGAGCTAATTGGCGGCGTAAGCTCGCAATGTCTCTTTGCAGCATCGTGAGTTCCGCATCTGTATCTGTACACTAGCATTTGCCCGGGACGAGGTTGTTGGCTATGGAGTTGGTTAAAGTGACCCATAGCGGATCATCACTGACAATGCGCTTTTATACTACCTATCTATCTATTTGAGTAACACGATTGCTAATGTAGACAGACATATCCTGTAATGTAGTGAGCTCATCCGTCATAATGCTCCACCAGGAGTACGAGCTGGGAATTATAGTTCTTAATCACGTTTTCCTCCTCTCTGGATTGGGCGAGGATTGCGGATGCCCTCCCAATGCCAAGCCCATGGTCCACCCACCATGGGTTGGGCCCAATGCTTCCCCAGATTTTGGCCCCTCGGCGTATGATGGTGCGGGACGTGGCAAGTCACTGTCGGCTGATCATGCCAGGCTCCGTTCAATGTCCAGCACTTCCGTGAATCCCGCCCTGATCATCTCCATCTCCTTATCCCCTGGCAGCGTGCACGGCCTCCGCGGCTCGCCGCCGTACCCGTTGAAAAGCTGGAGCGCGGCTTTTACACCCGCAAAGCCTGTTTGGATCGCAACCCAATCTGCCTTCGCGACGATTGCCTGTAGCCTCCTAGCTTCCTTCAACTCGCCAGCCTGGTATAGCTCGCAGATGCGGACACAAGCGCGGGGAACCAAGTTAGCGGTTCCAGCTATGGTACCATGCCCACCCACTACTAACCCCTGTAGGACGAAGTCGGCGCTTCCGCCAGCTACAAAGAAGCCTTCCTTCGCGTCAGCGGCAATGCGTGCTAGCTTGCCCGTATTCCCACAAGTAAGTTTTACTCCCTGCACGTTAGGGTGCTTGGCGATTTCAAGGATCGTGTCGGACGAGAGGTCTAGACCAGAGCAAGCTCCGGGGTAATTGTAGATAAGAATGGGTATCGGACTGGCATCGGCGATGTCATAAAAGTGCTGTATTATCTTAGATGTGTTGAGGAGGCCGCCATAATATGCGGGGGGAAGCACGATGGCGAAGTTAGCACCAACGGCGGCGGCGTCCCGACATAGCTGGATAGACTCTCTCGTGGACTGCGCGCCGCATCCCGCAATGACGGGCATGAGATGATGATCTGCCTCATCGAGCGCGGCTCGCGTGGACTGGATAGCCTGACTGCGCTCTTCCCTGCTCAGATGGACGGCTTCGCCGTTTGAGCCATGCACAACAATGCCGGCCACCCCAGCCTCGGCCAGGTGGATTGCGTGGCGTTGAGTGGCCTCTAAGTCGAGTTCATCATTAGCTTTGAAAAAGGCTAACGTAGGAACGTAGACGCCACCCGGGAGAGGACGGCTTTGCACTCCGGTCGCCGTCATCGAGCGTCTTGATAATGAGCCTTTCGGTTTCAGATGATGATGATAAAAGGTATGATAATGTCAACGACTCCTAGACCCAAGCGTCTCTTTAAAATTCAGCGCTGGCAATAGAAAGGGCAAACAGGTTTAGACGACTCTGCAGATTTAAGAGTCGGCTGCCATGGAAGTTTAGCGGGCGATGGATATATGGATTTATGTGTGCGTAGCGCTGGATGTTTGTCAAGAAGGATTAGGGGAAGCACAGGGCATGACTGAGAATGACACGGTCAGAGCTAAAGCATGGGACAACGGCAGCTTAAGTACTCAGCTGCAATGGCAAACATAGGAGGAGTAACGGTTTGTTCGGCTGCTGATTAGACTCGAGGATGGGTCGGAGAGTTTGCCGTACGCGTAGATCAAGGGGGTCTGTATAAGGAAGCTGGGTGTATTTTCTTTATTAATTATGATGGCAGGTCAGGCCTAGCGAACGGGACCGCTTGGTCCCGTTGTCGGTACTAGACACGAGGTGCTTTGTCGGAATCTCGAGGAGGTGGACAAAGGAGGCTGCATTACCAACGCTACGGATGGATCACAGCGCCAAGAGTAGCCACTCCGACACTGTCAGAAGATGGTCAGCGTGGGGGTGTCATGTGGCATGTGGTCTCGTTAGGGATTTTTGAATCGTACCCCTGTCGTCAGGGACAAGATGCTTAAATACATTTAATTTGATGGCAGGCCAATAGAACAAGTACATGCAGGAAAGAGTCGGCGGGCAACTCATAACGATGCTGCCACGAGTGATCAGGCTCCCGATGGACAAGGTGGCTTGGATCCTTCTGCAGATCCAAGTCCTCAGCCCAACCTGAAAGCATATATGAGCTAACCGAGAGACTTAGAAGCCAAAAGCTAGTAGATCATAGAATAGTGTGTGTAAGGGACTTAGATGCCAGCCTTGATATCCTAATCCGCAACTAGCTTACATAAGATGCATGCACTAGGTACGCGTAATACTGAAGTCAGCATTCATGTCCATGTTGGAATTTGGGCGCATTCAAACCCGATCTAGAGATTTATTACCAAGCTTTGCTAATAAAAGGGCGATCTATTAGAGTTTTGGTGGGGGCGCTCTAGCGAATCTGGTCAGATTCCCGCCACAGGTAGTGAGAAGCCATGGGATGGGCATTGGGCAAGAGGCCTCCTTCGGACGGTTTGTATGTACCTACAACTTACGTAGTGCATACCAGACTTATCACTGCCAGGCATGTAGACACAGTTAGATTACAGCTGATCTGAATATGATATACGGTAAAGCGTGAGGTGGTTTCATACGTTAAGTTACGCTGGTCAGAGTAGTGCATCAAGTATCTTCTGTTGTCATGGGCAGATATGCTGTATGTGTCTACATACAGAGCGCCTACTCTACCCAGGCACCGAAGCTGACTTCAGTTGTGATGGAGCTGTTGCTGGCTGAAACCCCCACGCGGCCTTCGCCGGCATTTTAGCTTGGACACAGCCTGCCAATCTAACGACTAATTAGTACTAGGTACATCTAACTGTAGCCACAATAGATTCCATCTCTTCCCGATAGTCAGCGCAAAGCGTCCCTGAAAGTTCGAATATCTATCGTGATTCGTCATCTCCGCCGTACGCCTTGGGAACAGAATGAACCCGGGCGATACCCGGTTAGCTATCCATCTCACCTGCCGTCCTTCTATCCCGTTTTTTTTCTCCTGTTTTTCGTGGGCAATCACTCGGCTCCCCGTCCTGCACATGCGTGCAACCATACCTTGACATAACTCGCCAATCAGGGGAGAGGACTTGGTCCCAAGAGGCAACAGAACACGTTCAGCCCAGCCTGATGTAATGGCAGTGACCGCAAGTTGGGTCCGAAGGTCGTGCTTCTTCAAGAAGCCACAATGCGCCATCAACGTGAGAAGATCCTACGAGCAACAAAAGAGTCTGCTACAGCCTGCTTACATCCAGCCCATGGCTCTCGTGTTGATGACCTATCAGCACTAAGTACCCACCCGCCTGGCTTCTCTCGCAATAGGTTGTAAGAAGATTTGGCCTAGTATTATTCATGCAAGTTGGCCCAGACCAGGACGGAAGGAGACCCGATAGCCTGGCGACGGAGCACGCTCCGAGACAAATCCGTAATTGGGGATGCTTATATACGTTTGGTTATTTTGGGTAGCTTCCCTCAATACGTATCAACCTTGCTCCGGAAAGTCCGCGGTGGTAAAGAATCGCTCAGATTGCCTAGGAGGTTTGAATCTGACGCCTCCGACGGTGCATTACGCGGGAAGCGCACTCACATGATGTCTAGTGTACAGGGAGCATGGAGACGCAATGCGGAGACAAGTAAGGAACCCATGGATCCCTAGGAACGTGGGGGTCATGGTGATTGCGCCCCGGGGGGGGGGGTTTGGGAGGAGAGTTCACAAATAATTCCGCCATTCGCTGTCCACTTAGCCTGCTAATAGCCAATGAACGTCGTCAACACACCGCTTTGGCAGAGTAGACAACCCCCTCTAGGCTCTATAGCGGCCGAGGTACGCTTGTTGGTACATGATTCTTCGGTGCATTATACAAGATACACATCCCTCTTAATGAGAGGGAGCTGGGGAAAGGTTAGAGAAACATGGGCCTGAGGAAGGAGGACTAGCTTAAAAACCTTATTACAGTTCCAGGGGTACTCTCTGTTAGCTACTTCCATTGATCCACCCTATGCCGTATAAGGCCAAAAATAAAAATTGTTACAGAAATTATATGGATATACATAACATTTCGGCCAAGGCCCATATCTGTTACCTTGCGAAAACCGTAAGCGTTGGAAAAAACCGGCAAGGCATATTTATTCCCATATACTGTAAATTTAGTTAAATACCCCTGGGAGTTGGAAAAACGAACAGGTCTGTGGGAACTTCCCCGGCCCCCCGGCCCCGCTACCCCTTTTGTCCCTGGAGCCGGAATGTGGGGAGTATATCCTTAAATCTAGACTAGTTGCAAAGTTCTTAGAGCTACGTAGTTATGAAGCCAAGATGAGTACTCCGTATAAACCGTCTTCACTTCTCCAAGCCGAACGCCTTACCTCTTAATGTTCTTAGCAGTTGCATTTTATAGTTAGACCATACAACAAAGTTTCTTCCAAAGACACCCCGTTATCCTTCTTCAGCAACCTTGAAGAGCCGTTCGCCTCAACTGTTAGTTTATGCAGCTATGTACAATACTGCCCAATACGCTGAAAATGACCAATGGGCCCCGCCTATCCGGCCCAGGCTGTTACGCAGATATGTCGTTAGGGTGTTCTAGACTACAGTGGACGGTCCAATGTCTATGCCAATGGGGTCGGTGCGCACGCGTTCTAGACGTGGCTCCAAAAGGAATGAGTACGCAGACCGCCGTGGGCAAACGTTCCGCCCACGACGACTTCTCTACAGACCAACAAGGTAAAATCCGTAACGGCCTGTTTTGGAGCCAATCGGCATTAGGGTCATAGTGTAACGCTTGAGGGCCTATATGGCTCGGTCATGAATGGGCATTCTTGCTGACTTCGAGGCCCGGCTCACTATTAGCCCGAGCTTCGCATAGGTCTAGCGTCTCCTTATTACAGTTGAACACGTTGAGCATAACGTAATAAGCCGACCTCTGCGATACTACACCCAACGTCTTGGGCACCCAGAAATCCCAAGATTTTACGTCTTGTAGCACATTATTCACAGCACGAAAGAGGACCAATGGATGGGAGCATCGGTGTCATGGTTGGAATGTTACTTCTACGAATAAACCCCATAATGAGTTGCGAGCACGCATACTATTTTCCATATCCATGACCTGAGCCGTCAGTTGAGCCGGAAGACCCTACTAAAGAGGCTGAGCACTTCGACGCGCCAAGAGTACAGGTCTTCAACTACCAAAGAGAGTCAACTATTGCCGCCACATATATTTCCGTCTTATTGGATGCAGATGTAATCTATACCGGACGGTAATCTGGTATCTTACGCCCCACCCGTAACCCCTTCTCGTGACCATAGCTTCCTTTCATGGTCTAAGCTCAGTTCAGTAGGTCGTGATGCGCGACACCATGCCCCGTTTATTCTCGTATCTAGCGGGTTTCACAGACCTTTTCTGGCTATTTTCCCAATGTCCATACTGATTTGACCTACATACCTCGTACATAGCAGACAGCAGCTCGAATATCCATGAAGGGCAAGGGGCATATTACATAGGTAACTGGTGGTATAATCGCGAGTGACCCCAGTGTATGAGTCGTTGGACGTTACGTATGGAAATGTTTAATTAAATCCTTCCCTCCAGCAAAGGAACATAACGCCCGTGGCACATGTTACGGTATCTTAGGGGTGTCACGTGGTGTATGCTAATTAAAAGCCGAATTAGATATGTTGTTTATAGTCCAGCGTTAGGATATATACCCCGTATTAAATCGGTCATCTACTGCGAACTTCCGCTTCAGTATTGAATATTCAGTATAGAGAACTCTGAAATTTCCATCCATCAGCGAGAGAAGTCTGGCTACCTAGCACTCGCGCCGCACCTAGGTCGTTCTTTTCCCGTGAATGGATGAACCACCTATGCATTCGTTCCATGTATTAAGTTGAACCGTCGCCTGACGTCTTCCCTCAATGCTGTTCTGATATCTGAGCGGTTGGAAAAAAGAAGTATAGTTATGTGCAGCCCGCTAGAACTAGTAAGAATATATTATATGAACTGCTAACTACGTCTTCCTTTTCCCAGTGGTTACACCGAGGCCCCCAACAACCCATCAATCTCAAAATCAAGCACGGTTCAGGATGTTCGCTGGATGTACCCTAGCGCTGAATAGCTCCTCTTGTTTGCCAAGGAAGGAGCCGGCAGTTGCAAGCTGTCTTCTTCAACTTAACACGCCTGATGATTTGCACCAACGTCTCCGAATAGGATGTCTTCTTAATATCATCCTAGTTACAGGCTTCAACGTGACCATTAGTTCTGCAAGACGCCCAGTACTGGAAGGATGCCTCGTAACTACCTATCCGAATGTGCCCTCTTATTAGATGCCGTATTCTCCCTCTTTGCAAGTACCATGTTGACATTCTCTTGCATCGGCAGATACGCAATAGCCAACTCCTCCAGCCTGTCAGAACGACAGAACACATGTTAACTTCCCAGTGGACTACTCATAACGATTAGGATGTTTCTTTTAACAAAACTACAACGCGTAGCTCCCAAAACCATTCAATACTAAAAGGACGAGGAACGAGCCATGCTCTTTCCAGACTGCTTGCAAGCATTACCCTCTAGGTGTCAGCGCCTTTTTCAACCCTTGGGCCAGTACGAGCATTCGTATTATCTTCCCCAAGTTCAGGACTTCAATCTCAAGCACCTGGTATTACCGGATCAACTTGTCACGCATCTCACCGGCTGGTTGGAAGAAGCGTAGGCAGTGTTACTTCAGACCCGTCTCCCCGATCCCATTACTTCGCCACCACTTTCCAACCTCGACACTCGCCATTCTTCCATTGCCTATCATACTCATATTTGAATGCTTCTAGCCAGATACTAGCCAATACTGGCATTTCTATGAGCAGCAGTTATCACCAAACTCGGTACACAGTTGACCCTACTCAGATAACAAGGCAGTCTAATCCTAGATACTGCCAGTTTCGGGAAAGCGGCCAGGCAGATACTCACCATCGAGACGAAAGGCAGGTCTTTCTCGTTTCCTAGGGGCTCGCGGTCACCTAAAGGCAACTGAACAGTAACCAATTAAACACCCCTTAGGTTGTTCCTGTCTTGCCTAGGTCGTTAGCAGAACTAAGCGCAAGCTATTGTGAATATCAACTAGTGAAGATAGAATTCGCCACTCCGATACCAAAGGCATCATCCTACAGACGAGCAACTACTACTGGCCTGAGCGTCTTGACCGGAGTTAACTCTCTTCACAGTACGAACAAGTATCTGCGTGGCTAAGTTACCCTACTGAACAGTAAATCTGGTTGACCATGCCACTACGCCATCCCTCCTAATTCTCTCCTCGTCCAATTCTTACCTGCCTTCCTTGAGCCTCATTTGTACCCTCGTACTTTTTACGCCACTCTCTTTATTAGAACGACTGCCTTTTCTCTAGATCGGTTCTTTACCCTAGCGTGATTGTCTCTTCACTACTTTACGAAGTAACCCACTCTCCATCTTCTGTCTCCCCAAGTCTTTCCTCAAAATCAAAGCGAACCTTGCACAGCGTTCTCTTTTGAAGCATATTCATCGTAGCGCACGACCTAAACATGTCGCTCCAGGGCTCTAGGATGTCCACTCGAGATGAGGACGTCGCTAGGGAGGAGCTTCACCAAGCCGTTAGGGAATTTGGTTCCCTTTCCGCCCAAGATCCTTATTTCCAGGACAAGCGAACCATTGAGAAACATATCGATGTCCAGCGAAAGTCTCTCAAAGTAGACGCTATCCATCATCGGCTGATCGCTTCTGGCAGCGAACCTATCTGCCAGACTTGTGATCTGGCAAGTCCCACTACCGTCGCTGCCATTCGCGACGATCTACAATGGAGAATGGCCTCATACGACGCATTCGCCTCAGAATTCAATCAGCGTCTGATTGATATTGGAAAATTTGAGGCTATATATCATGACAAGATGAAAACTTCCAGAGTCCCCGAAGCTTCCACGTCCGACATCCGCCCTCGAGCAAGACTAATCGCCCCTGGGAAGACCCCCACTAACAGCAGTGGTAACTCCTTAGTTTCGTCACGAAAGTCATCATACTCCAATGATGTCTTGCAATCCCAGGCATTGGAATTCGACGACGACAACGCTTCGTTACAGACTCAACCTGCCAGTCTAGACCGGGCGGAACTTGGTTCATCTGGAGACTGGGATATCGTTGATTCTGTTGAAGGCTTGGGCGCTGGTAGATCCGTTACCGATCGCTCTGAAAACGTCCAAGCTAGCGCGGGTCACTCGCCTCAGGCGACTAACGATGCTAGAATTGACAAAGAAGGGGTTTGCGATGATACGCTATCTTCTTCAAGGCCCTGGGGCGATAGGCCCAGCACCCCTTGCACCAATATGCTGATAAGTGTTCCGGGCCGTCAACCGACAACTTCTGACGATGAACGACCTCAAGCAAGAGATAATGATAGTTGGTCTGACATGAACAACGGAAACAGGGCAGGCAAATGGAAAGTGAATCTGATTAACAAATACGATATCGATTCTGGTCCGACTGAGGTCAACAATGGGCCACTGAAGTGCGAGAAGGCCACCGTTCAGGTTTCGAGATATGACCCTTTCTGTCCACATAGACTCCTTCCCGAGGTGTTGAACAATGACGAAACGCTGCAAGCGGCTACTCCTGCAATCCGGACTGTACTTACCAGCAGCCCTGCCAGGAACGAGACGCACACCATTCAAGTTGGGGGCTATAACCTTGGGTGTCTTACTGCAGGAATTCCGGAAAGCCTCGCATGTGTCGGATCCACCCCGGCGGGTAGCTCCCCCGGACTTGAATGTCCCCCACAAACGGAAGACTGTCACAGCGGAGAGACACGCGTCGGTAATCTACGACGAGTGAACGAGGCCGATGGCTCTTCCGGGTTCGTAGGCCCCTATGTAACGGAAGACGGTCACCCCGTGGAGACGATATTTGACATCTTACGACAAGTAACCGAGACAGAGAGCACTTCCGAAGTTGCAAGTCCCCTTCGAACGGAAAACAGTTACCGTGGGGAGGCGATATTTGATATCCATCAACAAGTGATCGAGACAGATCCTCGTCGAACAAGAAGAATCAATGTGAGTCGATGCTGGGCTTCCTCAGACGAACTCGATTAGGAATTGGGTAGTTTGAAGGAGACTCCTCTAGTCACACTCCGTGCAGTGTCCCACACTTCTTCAGACAGCGAAGAGTCGTCAGCGACACATGGTAGAGTCGTCTTAGCACATAGTCGGTCAGAGCCCTCGATTGGAGGTAACATTAACCCCTCGTTCCATCGTCGAACTGACTCAACAGCTGGCATCTCGGCAGCAGCCTTTCAGGATAATACCCACGATATTTTATCAAAGCCAATAAATAATTTCTTCAACTATACCGGAGTCGCCGATGTTAACCAAATTCATCACCTTGGCACAAATTCCTTTGCAACCATGCCACGCGGAAGATTCTGGAAACCAGACAAACCCTCTTCAATTCGTGGGCCTCCCGCTACTCTACCCCCCAATGAGGACACTATTACGAGGGTTTTCCTCACGGAGGCGGAAAGGGCTGATACTTCTCAGCATCATAGGGCCCTGGTAACTCACCGAGCAACCGCCATATCCCACCTGGGTCCCCGAGCACACTTGCCCCCCCTCCCGCAGGTATTTCACTATGGCATCCAATATGGCCCGGATGTGAGCTCACAAGAATCGCAGCGACAGGGTTTCCGGCGCGGACTAACTTTCTTCCATCTTCTTCGCGATGATTGTCCTCTCCGGGTTGTCCTTTCGGCCGTGCGCGGCGGTCTCATCGTCACCGCGGCGAAGGCAAGCAACATGGCTCATGTCGAGTTCCTTATGGCTGACCAAGCACGCAAATACTACGACTTTGCAGAGAACAACATCAAGACCCTCCTCGGTGCTCAAGTCGAGGTGAGACTCGACGCTACGCCTACGTATCCCACCCACCAGGATGTCCTACAGGACGTTGAACGCGGCTTCACTCGGTGTGTTGTGATCAAGAATTTCCCACCCGAGGCCATCGCGGATATTTTCATCATCAACCTCAAATCCATGTACCAACGCCCCCAAGACTCCCTGGAGGATGTGTGGATGGAGGACCAAACGTTGTTCCTACTCTTCTGCAGCATAGACTGTGCACGCCGCGTTTTCAAGGCGTTCATTGTTAGGCCTCCCACCGGGGCCACAGCGGCTGACATCCTCATCGGTGCCGACCCCTGTGCCGGATCCATCGAACCACTCGGATTCAAGGGAGCCATTTTGGCGAGAGGACCCTACAAGAGCATCCTCGACCAATGGGTACAGGGTCCGAGTAGGGAAAACGTCGGTTCTGTAGAGAAGTCCGCGGATTGTGCTCCTAAGACAGCTGATAAACTCGAGCTCCCAGGACGATATGGCGGCCCAGCTAATCTGCCAAGTGATAGCTTCGACACTTCAATCTCTAAGGTGGTCGGTCGGGTTCAGAACAAGCGCATGAATGGTGAAAACGGTGGTGGTCTAGGAGCTCTCACGACCTCCGTTGGACAGCCGGCCTCTGTGGGCAAGGCGGGAACGGACTCCAGTTCGGACTCCAATCCTTACCAGCATGCCGTTCAGGCAAGCGAGGCACGCATTAGCGACCACGAGGATGAGAGTAAACCTGCACAAAAGATTCTCAAGCTCTCCATCAAGGATCTTGAGAAGGCGCTTGCAGGCCTGCGCGAACGATCACCGGAGGAGAGCATGGTTGACATCAAAGATGTCATCGAGACGATTAAAGCCAAGACTCCTAGGGTCCACTACTACCTCCAGTACTGAGACTAGAAGCCGGCGGATATGCATCCTCTCGTGCTGCCGCCTTTCTAGTCGAGAGGATCTGACATGAGGACACTTCTCTTGCGATATGCTCGGCCGGTATCGTTGGCCCGACCTCATTTCTTCAGATCGCGGCATTTGATTTTCCTGGTACCAATTGCGCTTCATATTCAGCCATTCAGACAGCAAATCTCCGACAACGACACAGCACCCAAACGCCCCTTGGCAACGACACTACACACAGAATTTTGGACCAAGGCAGAAGGTAAAATGATCATAACCAATGGGCGATGATCTTGTGGGAGCTCTTTTGCGGACGGGGTCCAATCGCCAGCTGCAGAGAAAGCTTCATGGATTGATCTTAATACTTGACCGACGGAACGGGTTGCGCTCGGTACATCCATCTGCACACACGGGCTTTAGATAGATAGACCGCGCAGGCAACTCGCTAATTGAATTTCTTTCCTAACAGTCTTTGAGATAAATGGTGTCATGGGTACTATAATCTGCTAATCATCTACTGTAATGGCCTTGTGCTGCTGGTGGGGCAATTCCGACCGGTTCACTTTGTCATACGTCCCATGGTACTGCTAGATGAAGACTCGATGGTGCGGCTGTAGATAATAACCCCAGCTTTCTATGCCGGATGAATGCGTGCTGAGGCGGCTCAACGTGATATCGACCATGCCATATGTCTATTCTGCTTTTTGAATTTCGTAAGACATTAAGTCATGTTCTCTTTACGATGTGATCTACCAGGTTAATGCTTAAGTCCTCTACCCTGCCTCTTTTTCGTCGATTACACGCTCAATGATATATTTCTATAGATCATGGTCGGAGTGATGAATGGCACGTCTGGTACTGCCAGCATAGATCCATATCACGAAGACGCAGTGAATAGTCGCATGTTTCTAATCCTTTTTATGCACTCTGATCTATCTCATCCTTGATAAAGGACGCCCTCCAGGACCACTTCGAAGGAACGCGTATACCCTGCCGTGATGTCATAAATAAACAAGGGGACTGCTCATTAATCACTGGCCAAAGAAACGTGCTCCCTTGCATGACAGACTCGGATGCCGGTGAGGGGCGAGGTCCAAAAATACCGAAGCCCTATGTCCACTTCTAACTCGAAGCTCTACAAACAGCGCGCCGTAACTGGCTTGGGAAAAGCGCTAAGCTACTAGTCAATTAGTCCTGGAAGCCGTTCTAAGACCCGGAACTACTGCTGTGGTTATGCCGGTGTTGATGTTGGCGGTCTCCAAAGTTCTCGAGCGACGTCGCGACTTGCCTTGTGAGCGCGACATCGAACTGTGCCCTAGGAAGCGATGAAAGCGAGAGAGGCTGGCGCCGACGGCGACGTAAAGTCGCTCCGCCTCTGCTGCTGCTCCTCGGTGACGATAAGCTGCTCCTCGCCGTCATCATCATCGCCACCGACTTCCGCTTCCGCACTTATATACCTGGCGGGCCTTCTCACACGCGATGGTTCCTCGGTTGCTACGCCCTCGACTGCCTCCGCGACGCTCGAATACTTCCTGGCGGGCGGAGATGGACGCTTGGCTTTCGGAGTGTGAGGTCCTTTGACGGAGGGTGAACGATCGTCGCTTTTACCAGCCTTGTGCCTCAGGTACACCTTGATCAGCTTGCGCGGGATGTTTTCTTCGGGCTCCCAGGTTGGGTTTTCGTCGGGCGCCCAGTCTCCCTTCCAGCGCACTTTGAAAAAGCGCGTCTGCACCCCATCTGCCTCCTCTATCCTGTCGCCTTCTAGACGCTCCACCTCCCATAATGGGTCGTCTGACACCACTCGCTTCCGCTTGCGGGATGACTTGCTAGTTGTCGGTGTCTCTAGGGGGATATCAGGGTCCGCTTTCACTTTCGCGTGTGCCTGCTTTGGTGTAGGTGACGGCCATTTTCCGGAACTGCGTCCTGCTGGAGTGAAACCATAGTGTTGTAACGTTGTTTTCTGTGTAGGCACTGATTTCGGATGAGATGCTGCTCCGGTCTGGCTAGTCTCAAGTCGCGGTCGAGGACGGCTGGGAGTTGATAAACCGGGCTTGCCGTACATTGGCTTTTGTGGTGATGCAACTTGGAGTTTCGGTGGCGGGATCTCATCCCGCCTAACTTCCTGTATACTTGCCTCTCTATCTCTATCGAATGCAGTCGCTTCAAGATATAGTTGGTTGAATATCGCGTCGCCAGTATCTGAGTCGTCCTCTATATCTGCCACTTCCTCTTCCTTTTCGTCTATTCCTTCGGCGTCATCGGTATCCACTGTGGCGGGAGTCGCCGTCGCAAGCTTCTTCTGTGGCGTGGATAGCGAGGGGCCAGATGTACTCATAGGCGGTAATGGAACCTCGACATTTTCATCGACGCTTGTCTGCTGTGCCATGCTTCGCGCGAGCAAGTCCGCCTTGCTCGGGCGGCCGCGTTTCTTGCCTTTGACCGTAAGCGTAGGTTCCTTGGGCGTCTTGGGTGTCGCGCTTGTAGATGATGCTGCTGCCTTAGCGGCGGCTTCAGCCCTACGCTTTGCCTCCTCTGTCACTTGTCTCTCTTGCTCCTCCTCCCTCTCTAGCGTTAATTTGTATTCGAAGTCCTCTAGCGTTCGAGGGGAGACGTAATCGTATATATGTTTCGCGTTGATAACTACACGCCCAGCCGGTAGATCCGGCCATCCCACTACGTAGTACATCTCCAGTTTCAGCTCCCCATGTATGGGTTCGCCTGGCAGGACGCGCTTGTCAACGATGAAGGCGTCTGTATCGCTTTTCAAGGCAAGCGTGATCGGGGCAAGAGCCGGGCCGTCTCCTGGCCGATATGGTCGAGGTTTCGAGGGCAATGGTATCTCTATTCGAGATTTCTTGACGCGTCCGCTGAACATCTCGGTACCGGCGTATACAAGGTGGCAGTTCGGGCAAGTTCTATGCGGATTTTAGGAATCTGGTAACGGAAGGCCAAGTGAAAAATTTCTACCGCGTACCTCGAGGATCAGTCGTAATTATATGGTCATGCGCCAGTTACCGGGAGCTTTGCATTTGCTTTCGACTCGTAACCTCGTGGCGATTGCGCCTTGACGGGCCCTCGGAGACAAGAACTCAAGGTGCCGGAGAAATCTGAGCCTGAGCCAGGGCTGCCCGGGGCAGCGCGAGCTTCAAGAGAGCCAGCCTACTACTTTAAGCGCGCTGAAGGAATGGTGCGAATATATCGCGATAGAATCGACGTGGGAAGTGAGCTTGGCGTCAGGTTGAGATGTGGTAGGTTGGGGATTAGTAGGAAAACACTAATTTTAATTTATAAAACGCGACTAAAAACTCTAAAGCTACCGTTTTGCTCGGGTGTGATTTAAAACCACTAGAAGTATATTACTTTACGGTTATAATTATAAATGCAATAAATAAATAAATAAATAAAAAAGAAAGTTTTAATCTATATATCGAATAATATATATATAAATAATATCAGTAATATTATATTAAACTTTTATTTTACTTTTTACATGAACTTGGTAAATATATAACTTTATTAACACTTTTAAGTATTGTAGCTAGCAGTTCTTAATCGCTTATTTTTTAATACTAACGATATGAAATGTTTAATAAAACAAATTAAGGTAAAAATTTCATTTTAACTTAAAAAAGATATTCGATTTTTAAAATAGCTTAATTTATAACGTCTTATACTTGCTCCTCGCTTACACCTCCCTCGCCGCTCGTTTTTTTAGCACTCTGCGATAACGAAGTTAAATAAATTAGTTCTAATATGTTAAAGTAATTTAAATTAGTATGATTTTTTTAGGGGTTTTACTAGACGTATTTACAGCTTTTTTACAAGTACGCGTATTATATCCGGGCTTGCCACAAACGCCATACTTGCGTTGCTTCGTTTTAATCCTCTTTTGATAACTACCTTTAGCCGTTATCAGCTGCATTTTTTACCGCCCCCTTTCTTCTCGGCTAAAAAAGCTTATTCTTTTTATATAAAAATATTTCCTTTTTAAAGTCATATGTTACTTTTTATTAAAAGATTAACCGCTTTCATTATTCTTAACGGCGAAATTATCCGAGGTAATTTCTAATTTCTTTTTACAAATAACGTTCTTATTTTATTACTTTGCGGATATTTTTAAGAATTTTCTCTAGAAGATAAAAATGGAGCCGGAAAAGGTAAATAGAAATAGAGTCGGCGTAAATACAGCTGGAAAAACTTTCAAGTTGAAAAGATATTATTAAGATCATATAAACTAAATCTAGCTTTTTAAAAGCCGGATTTGATATTATCGGACGCTATAGCGGCCTTAAACGCGTTATAAAAACCGAAAAGAAAATTTTCTTTCGCGATATAAATATAATAATATTATATTAAAATTTCAGTATGAAGCGGGTAAGCGCGCTGTAACGGCTAAGGGGTTTAACCAACTATTAAACCTAGTCGTACGGTTTATATTGGCAGTAGTATTGTAGAAAACTAAGCAATAGGGTGTTTAATAATTACGTCTGGTAATAGCAGATTATTAAAGGTAATCTGGGTAACTAAGTTATATTATAAGCTGGTAATTTATTTAAACTATAAGGAATAATAAATGTATATATCGTAAACTGAATATTTTTAGATTCAATAAATTTACTTTTATCCATGTCGTATAAATGCATAGATTTACTTAGATAACTTAAATCCACTTTCATTTATGTTGTATAAGTGCATGGATTTACTTAAATAAGTTAAATCTACTTTTATTTATATTAGGTAACCTTTAGTCGGTGGTCTGTTTTGGTCTCGTCTCGACCGTGTGCCTAAGTAGGTAAGGTGTTGGTTCGTAACACGCGCCTTAAAATAAAAAAGTAAAATATATTAAATGGTTAAAATTAATAAAAGGGATAAGAAGATATATAAAGCGTAAAAGTACTGTTATTTACGTAACACTTTTCGAATTTCATCAAATGATAACTTTTGTACCTGTCGAAAATAAAAGCACCTTTCGATTTTTTCGTAGTTATTAAAATATATTTATCGAAGTTTTATATTCATTTTAAAGTTTATTAGTTTACGTTCTAGCTATTATAATTAATATTAACTATTTAATTACTGGAGAATAAATTATAGCAATATTAAAAATTAAAAAGAGTTTTACTTATTTAGAAAAGAAATAATAATGTAAGTTACTTTTACAGTTAATAACTTATATAAATACGATCTATTTTCGACTGCTTTATTATCTTTATTTAAGTATTTTATATGTTTTTCGCATTTATAATTATTATATTAAATATTATTAAGAATTTTATTTAAAAGCCCGTTTAGTCGAAAATGTAAATATTCTTTTTACGATATTATATTTTACGTTTATGCCTTAAATAAGCTTAAACTATATACGAAATACCTTTAAACTTTTATATATTATTTTTTAATAATTAATATTTTGTTTTAAATGCGTTATAACTTTTACTTATACAGTTTAACAAATTTCGACGTTTAATTAATTTGAAAGTATTTTATAATACGTTAGATAATTAGTTAATTTGCAATATTGTTAACGTAATAACCCCGGATAAAAAAGTTAGCGTACTTAAATTAAGATTTCGTTCCATAATCGATTTCCCTTTAATCGGCGTCAATTTTCGTAAAATAGGGATAATATTAATTTGGGAAGCTGTATTATGATATGAGTCTTTTAAGATAGATTTAAAGACGTTATAAATTATACGAAAACGTTTATAACTAAATTTCCAGTTTAATTTTCTAGCTTAAACGGCGAAATTCATTTTTAATTCTTTTATAAGCCATTTACATTAGTGTTAGATATAGGAGACATTAGTTATATTATTGTATTAAGTTACCTCACCAAGGTCAGGCCCGATTTTTGAGGTTGTGGCTGCGCCGCAGGCGCAGCCGTGGCTAGCGCTTTTGATCAGGAAGTAGCTGCAAGGGTCAGATGTATCGACTAAACCTCTTTAATAAAAAGCTCCACAGAAATAACAAAACCTTAAAAATAGGGCCTGATATTAAGTTGTGATTTTTTGGCCTTATTCTGCATATCCCTATACAAATCTTCAAAAATCTTTAATTCGAATGCTTTAAAGATAGCTTTAATTTAACGTCACCTATTTTGTAATTACGAAAAGTTAATACAGAATTGAAATCTTTATCTCCCTATATACATTTGGTCCTAATTAGGACGCGATTAATAATACGCGCCCGAAAAAATGGCTGAAAATCTCATTTTGTACATGCTATAACCTTTTACCCCTTTTGGGCCAGCACGATAATAACATAACCCTATGAACTAAAATAATGATATATAAGGCTTAAGATTGCCTATGATAAGCCCCGAGATATATTTTCGTCCTGATTAGCCAAATGTAGGTAATGTACTAGAGGGTTTGGGGTGTATATTTTAGACCTTCGAAAACTTAACATTTCAAAGTGACGCGTTTATCCTTATCCGATGGCTTTACCGGTTTTTTTACCGATATAGACGTAATTAATCTATATGCTAACGTCCCATGTATAGCCGACAATTATATAGAGACTTTGCGTTGTTGGTTTATTCGCCTTGTATTAAATGTATGCTTGGCGGGTAAGGCCGTATTTTACGGAAGGAACAGGTAGATACGGTGCATAATCTGGTATTCGGAAAGCTTGATATCCTTTTCGTTGTTAAAATAAGCTTTGGAAAGTTCCTGATTATTTAAGCCTTTTTTTTAATAACCGACCTGATTACCATCCAGGTCGCATTTTTGGTTAAGTTGGCCGAAGAATAACGAGCTTTTATATTGGCAGTGTTATGTTTTGCTTTTGTTCTGATATCCGCGGAAACGAAAAAGCTCGATCCAAAGATGTTCGAGCGTATAGCTGCCGGGTAGCAGTTATATTATTCTTGGTCCTGAATAGCTATCGAGCGATTAGTTCCAGATTGTTATATTGAATCCTGTTTTCGAACGACGATGTGGCTTGGTTGTTATTAATGAAGCACATTTATTATCGGAATAGAAAAATTTCCGGCCTAAATATATTAACATCCGTAACCTACGTTTTATTTTTTTTGCTTACGTATATTGGTTTGCGTATATAGCAACTGCCAGTAACGTTATAAAAAAGAAGATCGCGAAATATGGCGGCTTTAATTAAGTTAAAGGTTTAATTAAATATGGTTATAAGATAAAGGTCCGGCGTTTTAATATTAATCGCCCCGAAATCGATATTATTTTTTTTTTTTATATCTAAAGGTTAACGTTCGAATTAGGTGTATTTGGATTTTTTGCTAATTAACATTCCCGAGTTATTAAGTAATATCCCCTTAATCCAGTTTAATAGCTTGCGTGCTATTATTAAGATTATTGTTTATGTTAATAACAAAGCGAAGATTATGGATATCCGTAATTACCTGATCAGGATTATGGTAAACCGGGGGTATTTGTCGAGCGTTATAAAAAAGGTTATCAAGTTTTATAGTTCCGAAGTGCCTTACGGGGACCAAGCTCGCGTATACGATAAATTAAAGCAGCCTGATGGTTTTATCCGTATCGTAATATCTACCGTCGCTTTTGGATTAGGTATGGATATTCCGGATGTTGGTCGAATGGTGTAGTGGGAAATACCGAAAAGCTTTTCGATGGAGGATTTATGGTAGCGATTTGGTCGAGCTAGCGTATTTATAGACCGTTGACCTTCGTCTAAGGTAGTATGGATTATTTTAACATCGAGTGATAAATTCTTTGGCAAGCGGCGGAATCCAGGCCTTTTTATAAGAGCTATAAGTTCCCCGTATAACGTATTATGGTATTTGCTTATAATAAGGTCTTAATCAGTAGGAATAATAAACTCCTGCCAACTTTCGCATGTTAATAACCTGTCGCGTATTCGTTCTTTTTTTAATACGTTGATTAACCGATTGATTCGAGTGGTCGAACTGAAAGCTTTGCTTGAATTCTCGCAAAAAATCCAACCACGGATAAAGTTTTTAAACGTTAAATTCGTTTTTCGGTATTGTTGCCAGAAATTGATTGTACGCGTACGTGTATTCTGTTTTAAAGGCGTGGTTCGATAGAACTGGAAGAATTCGGATTTGTCGTGTTCTGAAAGGGGGGGATGATAACGCGACGTGTTCGGGTTGTAGCTGATGGACGCGTTAATGTTTAGAAGTGGCAAAAGAGTCCTGATCAGGACCAGTATGGTACTGATGATAAGCCATAATAAAGGGATTCGTATGAATATATATATAACTACAGGAAACGTTTTGTTGTTAAGATATTGCAGAATTTCGGTTTTCTTAATCATGAAATGTACAGAACGAACCCCTTTTTCGCATAACATGAACTCAGGCCTCGCTGGCTCGTTACGGGGATTTGGGGTTTGATTGGTTGATTTTTAGCGTTGTGGAGCGGTACTTAAGTGACTTTGAAGAAAATAGAGAACGAGCCAGAGAGGCCTGAGCTAGCTGAGGTAAGTATTAAGCTAATTACGTGTTCTGTTATTTGTATACAACTTAAGGTAGCTTAGTTCCGGAATATGTATAGGCCGATTAATAGGTGATCTTTCCGTATACGGGTTACCTCAGCTAACTCAGTCCTTCCTAGCTTGTTCTCCATTTTCTTTGAAGTTACTCCAGTAGCACTTTACAACGCTAAAAAACAACTAATCAAATCCAAATCCCCGTAACTAGCTAGCGGGGCCTAAGTTGTAATTATACGAAAAAAGGGTTCATTTTATACATTTCATTTTTAAAAAACGAAAATCTATAATAACTTAATTACGAAACGTTTTCTATAGTTATATATATATTTATACGAATCGTTTTATTATAGCTTATTATTAATATTATTCTAATGTTAATAAAAACGTTTTTGCTACTCTTAAATACCAGCGCGTCTATCAGCTATAACCCGAACACGTTAGGTTATCTTCCCCCTTTCAGAATCCAATAAATTCGAATTTTCTTAGTTTTATCGAATTATGCTAAAAAATACGTATGCGTATAATTAATTTTTAATAATAATACCTAAGAACTAATTTAACGTTTAAAAACTTTATCCGGAATTGGATCTTTTTTAAGAATTTAAATAAAGCTTCGAATTCGACTATTCGGATTAACCGATTAATTAACGTATTAAAAAAGAACAAATACGTAACAGATTCTTAACTTATAAAAGTTCGTAGAAATATATTATTTTTATTAATTAGAATCCTATTATAAATTAATATTATAATACGTTATATAAGAAGCTTATAACTTTCGCGAAAGAGCCTAAATCCTGCAGCCTGTTAGATATTTATTACTCGATATTAAAATAATCTATATTATCTTAAACGAAGATTAATAGTCCGTAGCTAAGTTAGCTTTTAATTAATTCAAGTTTTTAAACAAGGTAATTCTATATCTAATAAAAAGTAGCAATCGTATATTACGAAACGGAAGGCGAAATAATTTCGTAATAACAATAATCCGAACGTTTTTATATATTCTTTCCTTATAGTTTTAACTATTATAATTGAAATCGTTTTTAAAATTAACGGCAATTATGTACTTCATTTATTAAGCAGGTTTCTATTAAAATCGGGCTTATTATAAATGAAATCAATATATTAACGAGGCTAAGTATTTAAAAAGGTTATTTTACGTTAAATAAAAATCTTACCCGGTTATTAAAAGTAACTAAAACTTTTACATTACTTCTTTTATAATAATATAGTTTGAATTTAAATAAATTAAGGTTTGCGGCCAGGTACAATAAAATAATATTACGTCTTACTACGATAATTCTAATATTTAAAATTATGTTCGTAACCTACTGCTTTAACACAGTTTTATTATCCGGAACTTTATTATTACCCTTACCTATTATTATAATGGTATTTTCGAAAAAGTAATGAAAGTAATTTATATTCCGTTCTAATTAATATTACATTATTTAATAATATTAATAAGTTAGCGGCTACTCCGTAAATAGTTTTTTTATTTCGAGAATACAATTTATGTATATTATTTTCTAAACGATAACTTATAGTTTTAATTAAAATGTTTTTAAAAAAGTCTTTTATCGGTTAATTATAAGGCCAGCTATATTTTTAATACCGATAATATTTCGTAAGATAATAACTTTTCCCACTCCATTATTAATAATAACTGACTATTAAATAATATTATTTTTATTTAAAACGATATCGAAATTATTACCACTTCTTTGGCATAGTTTAAGTTTATTTATACCTTTCGTATATTATACGTCATAGTGAAGTTAATTATATTAAACAGTTAATACTGATATTATAGGTCTTTTTTATAAAGTCGATTAAAGTAATCATGGTAAAAAAAATATTTCACTTCGATTACGTATTATATTACGTATTTGAGGATTTCATTTTAATAGGAAGTTTACTTTTTATAAAATTTAAGAAGAAAATATACAAAGTATTTAATCAAAATTGCGAATATTATAACTTACGATTTACTAACGAACTCCGCGAATTGAAAAAAATATGCATAACGTTAATGTTTTTTTTCGAAGTTCGTTTTTGATTAAGTACCATATTTTCCTTTAACGCGAACTTTATACACGTTATATATTTTTGCGAAATAAAAGTTATATTATTCGAAACTTTCGTGTGGAAATCATTAGAAGCTTTTGCTTTTTACTTCGTAATTTTTAATTTATTAAATAAGGAATATCTATCTCGGGGTAAAGGGAATAACCAAAAAATCAGAAAATATTTTAACCGTTAGCCGGAAAGTTATAAAGGCTAAGTTTATCGATTTTAATAATATCGTAGTTATTATTAACGACGAAGATAAACTTAGTTAATTAGATATAATAAAGGACAGAGACTAATTTATGAATAGTTTTAACGTAATATCCTTTATAGTTTTTAATATCGAGTTCGTTAAGGATAATTTAATTTCGAATGACCGTAATATTTTATATACGGAAAGAGAGTAAAATCGTATAATATAAATTATAAATAATTCCGTATATAGTTTTAATTAAAACTGTTTATTATACTTTATATTATTATCGGAGAAGTAAAGTAAGGATTTGTTAAACGAAAAAGAACGGTTTATATAAATTTTATTTTCTTATTATTTTTATATTTTTGTTATAATCTATAATAGGATTCTATTTTAATTTAATATTAATACAATGTAACGAACCTGTTATACATCCACCTGAAGGTATGAGCAGTATCCGAAAAGGGGTCTTGATTTGCAGGTAATAATAGGGCGAGGGATAATTCATTAAGGGTTTATTCGTTAAAGAGATTTAAAGACTTTTCTTACAGTAGAAAACGGCTGCCTCTGGCTGTAGGCTTAGATTGATAGCTAAGAAGCGAAACTAAGTAGTGCTATTTATATAGAGAATTTGGTTTATATATATCCGATTGTCTTTTAGTAAGTGTGTCGTAGATCTGTATGATCTGTGTGATCTGGTCCCAGATCATTCAGATCAACCAGATCACCTTGAGAGCTAAGCCTTTTTTTCCGAGGTTTACCCGTAACGGATACGAGCCAAGCCCCGAAAGTTGGTTTCTTAAGATAGAAAACTTTGTTCCTGTAATACTATTTCCCCTTTGCAAGGATTTTTGTCCTAAAGATAAGAACCGTAGGTAGTTACTTTTGTTTTTGTTGGAAAAAGCTTTTTCTGGGGATTTTCTAGCCGATTTTATCATAATAAGTTATATCTTAAAAAAAAAAAAAAAAAAAAAAAGCTTCGTTTGAATTAACGCGATTTTCGTAACATTCATGCTGATTTAATTAAAAAGCTTGATATTAAGGTTTTTTTTTGTTTTAATTATATTCGGCTTAATAAAGTTGATTATTTTTACGTTCCCCAGTTTTTATAATGTAATTATTATATTTGTCGTTAACGTCCGTTTTATAGCCTTTTAACCATAAATTCCTTTAAAAAGATAAACGAAACGTTAAAACGGTTAGAAAAGAAATAACGTACCCTGGAAAACGAGTTTTTGGCGTACCAGAAAGCTGTAAAAAAGGAACGTCGTAAAAAAAACGAAAAGTTATTAAAGTTTATTAGGAGATTAAGGCGATTATGCCTTTAATAAGACCTTTTTAAGAAAAGGGCGGTAAAGTTATTAAAAAAAGGTTTGGAGTTGGATTAATTAAAAGAACGAAAAAAGATAAAAGAAAAGTAGCGTTACATGAAGGCAAAGCAGGCGTAGCTTGTTTTCGAAATAGACGTTACGGCGGAAACGTTTATTTCTTTCGATTAAAACGCCGTAGGTTTGGATTTAAGCGGAAGACCTTTATTGCTTGTGACCTTGGCTATGCTGGAGATGGTCGGCCAGGATTTTGTCGGTAGAACGTCTTAACTAGGTCCATCGTATTCGTTAGGTGGTTAAGTGGTTTCCAAGTATTTTTTTCGTATAAGTATTTTTTTTTTTTACTTAATTAGGTACTAGATTTTGTTTTTAATTATTTTAAACTTTAGTATCCTTTCGACTTTGTACTTATTATCGTCTTTTTCGATCCTTAGACTTGTTTTTAGTGGGGCGTTTTTAGGTGTTGGTTTAAGTAAGGAAATGTGGAAAATAGAGTATATCTTTATTATCCTGGATAGTGATAGTCGGTAGTTGGTTTTGGAAATAACCTCGTTAATTTTAAACGGATTAAGTTTTTTAAAATTAAGTTTGTTACTAAGTTTTTTAGTTTTAATTTGTAAGATGTTCGATGTTGCGTTTTGTCTTTGACGTAATATATAAACCTTATTTCCTTTTGCTAGAATTGGTCCTTTAATTCTTTTTTATTATAGTATTAGGCTATTTTTTATTAAAGAAAACGTAATTCGGTTCGTAAACGGGATTATATCGTTTTAATTTCTGTTATTATTCTTTTTACTCGGGGAGCTATGGTGGCGATTATAGGGGTTTTGTGCACCGATTGCTTTGGTCGTTAGGTTATTACTTCATGTCCGTATATAGCTGTATAAGGGAATATGCCTATATCCTTATTAGTAAACGTGTTATAGGCCATTTATGCTAATAGCAGCAGCTTTATCTAGTTATTTTGCTAATAGTTAATATAGTTTCGGAGGTATTATTTTAGGGTTTAGTTTAGTCGTTTTGTTTAATTATCTATTTATAGATAATAGGCTATAAAAACTTAAGTTTAATACTTATTTATTTAAAGAAGGTAGTATTAAACTTAAATATAAAAAGCTTATTTCGATTAAAAATGATCTTTTCTTGTATTCCATGTTTATTAAGGTAGTGTTAAATAAATGTATAAGCTAATTATTTTACCGTTACAGTTTTTTTAAAAGGTAGGAAGTACCTATATTTGGTAAGTCTGTTAACGACTACCCAGATTCCGTCGTATTCGACTTTAGTAATTAGGTCCTTAGATAGAGGAAGGTTAGTAATGAAATTTTAAGTTATAATGTTCCATGCTTTGTTAGGAGTGTCGGTGGGTTGTAATAGCCTATAGGGTTTATGACGTGCTGCCTTAGCCTTATTATAGATATTACAATTCTTGAAAACCTTTTTAACTATTTGGCGTAATTTTGGGAAGTCGTATTTTTCCTGTAACCGTTATATAATCTTGAAGATTCCTTGATGTTTATGTAATAGGTTTTTATAAAATTCCTTTACGAATTGTTCTTGTTGGTTCCTGGGAACATAAATTTTACCATGGTATAGTAGCTGATCTTTTGGCTGTCCTTTTAGCTACTAAATCTTTTTCTTTTTTTTTTGTGTCGTAAAAGCTTCGAAACTTTATTAGGAGTTTAGGGGTTGGTTTTTTTTAATTTTTTTTATATAACTGTATTATGCCATTTTTATTATATTATAATATCTGCATGTTTTATTTGGCAACCTTGGAATTATAATCGCCTTTGTGATTAAGGATATCCGCTTAAATGTTCTTTTTTCCTTTAATATGATATATTTTAAAGTTAAATCTTAATAGGAAAATTATTTAAGGTTTATATTATTTATTTAGTTTTTATACCTTTATAAATCGGGTAAGGTTTTTGTAATCCGAATAAATAATAAAAGGTTTTTTAGTTCCGCTAAGGAAAGGTTCCCATTTTTTGAAAGCGTTAATAATTGCCAGCAGTTTCTTGTTATAGATCGGGTATTTAAGTTTTGCATTTTGGAATGCTTTCGAGTAATAGGCCATTAGGTACCATTTGTCGTTATCTTTTAGTTGTTCTAGGATGGCACCTAATGCGTAATTTAAGGCGTCTATCTTTAGGCGCTTTTTATTTATTTATATTAGGTAGTTTTATTATAGGTCCGCTGGTAATTACGTCCTTTAAGATCTGGAATGCTTTTTTTACATCCTTTAAAAACTTAAATTCCTTATTAACGTATTCTTTGGTAGTAAGTTTCGTTAATGATTTAATTATATTTCCGTATCCCTTAATTAGGTTTCGTACGTAACCCGTAAGTTTTAAGATCTGCCGGATGTCGGTAACGGTCGCCTTATTAAGGATGGGCTAATCCTTAACTATTTCCATCTTAAAGCGTTAAATTTAAATTTGGCCGGGGTAAGTGTATATCCCAGAAACTTTAGCTTTTGTATGTGCTATACGCTTTTGGCTGGGTTAATTCGGATGTTCGCCTTATTTAAGGTTTTAAGTACTTAGGCCATATGCTGTTTATGCTTTTCTAGAGTTTCGGAATAGATGAGAATGTCGGCGAGGTAAACGAATACGAATTTATTTAAATACTTTCGTAAAGTGGTTATAACCAGGCGTTAAAAACTGGCGGGGGCGTTAGTAAGTTCCATAGGTATTTTTCGGTATTCGTAAAGTTTATGTATTATTTTAAATGCCGTTTTTTATTCTTTTTCTTTGGCCATTTTAATACGGTAATAATCGTTTCGAAAATTAAATGCTGTAAATTACTTAGTTTTGCTAACGTTTTCTTTTAGTATGTTTATGAAAGTTAAGGGATATTTATTTTTAATTATGATATAATTTAGCTATTTATAATCGATAACTTTTTTAAAAATTAAGTCTCCGTTTTTATTAATCTTTTACTTTCCATTTTTAGTTTTTAGTATCATAAAGATGGGGTATTCAGTAAGAGAATTAAAAGGTCGGATATATCCTTTTCTTTTAAATCGAGTTAAATAGTCTTTTATAAGGCTTTTGACTTTTCAGAGTTTATATAGTAAATTTTATAAAGTTTAGGATAATATCCTTCTTTAATGGGTATTCGGTAATCCCATTAACTATATGGTGGTAACTTATAGTCTTTTCTATTCTTAAACAGTCTTTTAAATCCTTGGTATTTAGGTGGTACCGTTTCAGTCTAATTTAAAACTTGTACTTCTTTAATAACATAGCAGACTTTTTGATCGTTTTCCTCAGGTAGCTTTTTTTTATCTTTCTAAAAAAGTGTCTGGCTTTTCCAGTTAATATATGGATTGCTAGTCCTAAACTACGGTATTCTCAAGATGATATTATATCTAGAAATGTCTGCAATATCTAACGAGATTCGTTCTTAATATCCTTAAATTTAAACGGGAAACTTTTCAGTTTTTCGAAGAACTTGTCCGTTTTCATATTTGGATAGGCTTCCGTTCACTGTGCGTAACTTATAGGACTTTAACTTGTATTTCCAAAGAACTTAATATTTCTTTGCTACCGTAAAAGAGATAAAATTACTTTCGGCTTCTAAGTCGATCATAATTTTAAATATCTTGTTTTTGTACTAAAAGGGAATCTCGATCTGGCTGCGTATCTCTTATGTTACTTCGTATAAGGTTTGGTAAACTGAGGCTTTTCGATACCTTAATTTTAAGGGCCTTTAACGTTTTTTGATTGTTATTATCTGCTTACGAAAAGGCGTCTTCATTTTCGGGCTTTCTTTATAACGTACTTAATGTAATAATTATTTATACATTTGTACCACTTCTTTTTGTCGAACTGGCATTTAAAGATAATTGTTTTCTTTAAGCTTAGCGTATAATCTTATTGTGACGGTAGCTATCAGGATCAAGACGTGAGGCTGGCAGCCGTCACATGGGGCTGACAGCTGCCACATGAACTAGCCACCTGCCATACATGGAGTAAGGGTATTTGTAGATCTTCACACACTTTGCGGTTTTGTCTTTCTTTCTTTCTTTTTTTCAGCTTAGAATTTTCGTCCATAGCGCCAATAAGCTAGCTATCATGCTATATCAGGTACTGGCCGTGACACTTATATCCTTCGAATTATAAGGTTAAAGGTGCGGACCCCCGAAAAAGATATTCCTATATCTAGGAATTCGTGTTAGATATAAAGCATCGGAAAGTAACATAAGCATTTTTGCAATATGGCTTTTTAACTCTGTTTTAATTCAGGATGTAAGTAATAAAACATGGGATATTCTGGCTATCGGGGAGTTTTTGTGTATCTACATTCGTTATCTAGTTTTAATAGGTATTTCTTCGTTCCATCTAGGCCAAAAGTTATTATCTTTTTTAGCTTTAGAATGAATGAGACAATCGTCGATATAACATGCGGTAAAGTGTAATAACTTATGCTGGTTTTCTCGGGATTTGGTATGTACCGTGTATTTAAGGAGCTTATAAAGCTCCGGGGATAACTGTTCATGGTTGCTGGCGTTGGGTCGAAACTGGCTATTTTTGTTATATAATTCGTACTTTTATATGTCAAGATGGTAACGGTACTTTAGCTTTATGGTTATCCTAGAAATCGTTTGTCCGGGGTGATATTTATGAGCTTTAGCTTTAGAATCCTGGCAAATGGGATAATTCTCGTATTTTAGGATGTCGTTCTGGATCTGAATGGTGCTGGCAATAGTGAATTCTGGCTGGAAGGAAGTTAAACTAATTTCTTTCTTTTCTTTTTCTGCCTTATTGTCGGTTTTTTGTTTAGCCGTTCTGGCCTTTTTCTAAGGTTAAGGAATTCCTCCTTTCTTGGAGTTCCTTTTTGCGGGGGAGCGATATTCGCTTTTGAAATGTCTCTTTCTACCATAGTTAAAATACTTTATGTCGGACTTAGTTTTTTTGGGCTCTTTCGAAGCGGTACTTGCTTTTTTTAAGGCTTTTTTTTGTTCTTTTTTGGTTCGGTTACCAAAGCCTTTATTATTATTTCGTTTGTTAGTTTTCTTTTTCTCGAGGTAACGGTTAAAGGTACGCCGGTTAATAATAATTGCTTTATCGGTATATTCCTTAAAGAATTTTATCTTAGGTACTATATATATTTCGTCCTTAACTTAAGGTTTTAAATTATCGTAAAAAATGTAAAATAACGCGTTTTCTAATAAATTAAAGATTGCGACCAAGCGGTTAAATTCCGTCGTATATTTTGCTGCTAACTTGGTTTAATAAAGGAGGTATAGCTGTTTTACCGCGTGCTGTTTTTTGTCTGGGTTTCTAAATATAACTTATATTCGGTCCTTAAAGTACCGGTAATCCTTAAAGATATAATTAATAATATCTGAAAATTTCTCGGGGTAGTTCTTTAAATAATTTTTTATGATTAGTTCGAACTATAAAAGAATTCGTCCAGTAACCAGCTAAAAGATGGCCATTACCTTTTGATAATTTTTCGTTAGGGAACTCTAATAAAACTCAAGGTAAGTTCTGGTTTGGATAAGGAATTCTTTTATATTTATAGTTTTATTATAGGGCTTTAGGGTAATTAGTTTATAACCTTTGATTTCTGGTATTCCATAATAGCTGGAAGGTGAGATAATAGTTTCGCAGTACCGATTAGCGCCGAATAATAAAGGTGCTAGGGTTTTTTTTTCCATTCTTCGAGTAGGTTAAGCCATTCTTTTTTAGGGGAGTTAGGGTCTTTTTTCCCTATCCTTCTTTAGGGCTTGGATTTTACGCAGCAGGATTTCCATTTTCTCCTTAGGGGAGAGCTTTTTCTCCTTTCCCTTTAGGCCTTAAAATTTCTATACCTCTGGTTTTTTTTTTCGAATCTCCCTAAACCTTAATGGTATTTTTTAGAGCCGGGGTTAAATGCTAGGTTTAGGAAGAAAAAGAATCTTCCTTACCTTAAGTTATAAAAGGTATAATGTTGTTAATTAATTAAAGAACCTTTTTAATAAGGGTTAAAATGTTTAATTTAGTTATTAATCCTTTATTAACTTATAACGAGGATCGGGTATATTATTTGTCTTTTAAACGTTATTTTATAATATCGTTTTTATTAAGTTTAGAAGAACTTATGCTTAATTAAGTTTGGAATTATCCGTCGGTTATTAATTAAGGAGTTATCAAAATATAACGCATCTGTTATATATTTACCTGAAGGTATGAGCAATATCCGAAAAAGGGTTTTAATTTATAGGTAACAATAAGGCGAAGAATAATTTATTAAGGGTTTATTCGTTAAAAAGATTTAAAAACTTTTCCTATAGTAAAGAACGGCTACCTTTAGTTGTAGGCTTAGATTAATAGCTAAGGAGCGAAACTAAGTAGGTGCTATTTACCTAAAGAATTTAGTTCGTATATATCCGATTGTTTTTTAGTAAGTGTGTCGTGGATCTGTATGATCTGTGTGATCTGGTCCCAGATCATCCAGATCAACTAGATCACCTTGAGAGCCAAGCCTCTCCTTCCGAGGTTTACCCGTGACGGGTACGAGCTAAGCCCCGAAGGTTGGTTTCTCAAGATAGGAGCCCCTGTTCCTGTAACATATAATTTGTTATTTCGCGGAATCCTATTTCAGGTTCTTAAATTCGAAAATCTTATTTATGGTAATATTATATACGTTTTTCCTATTTTAATAAATTAGCGTTATACTAATGAGATATTATTTATAATTAAATATATCGTATAATTTGATATTAGCCTATTTATTTCATATATAACTGATTTATTTACTAATAGTCTTCCGCGAATTTTATGATTTTTACTTTTATTCCTACCTTCTTTTTAGCGTTATTATAGTTTATACATTAATAACTTTATTTATATTAGTAGGACTTTAAATTATCTTCGTCCTAGGCGTTATATCCGAGTTGAAGTCTTTTTAGAAACTTTTATTTAGATTATATAATAATGCCTAATATTTTGAAACCGCGTATAAATATTTTTTGCCGCGTTTTTATATACAGTTTATATATTTATTACTCGTATAATCTCGTAGATCATAGGAATTATAAAACGGCTATATAATATATACCTTTTAACTAATCGGTTTAGTTTATAAAGTTATAAACTTTTTTTCATATCGCTTATAACGTATTTAATTTGAATATACTTTTCATTAAATAGTAAAAGCCGTGATTAATCGGTTATATTTGATTAAACCTATAATTTAAAACCTTATAAGGGCGACATAATTCATTAAAATGTAAATTGTATTTTGTCGAGTATTTCTTTTAGAATATCCTAAACGGCAGCATTAACATTTAATGCTAATATAAATATCGGACTATACAAGGTTAGAAAATTATATTTATAATATAAGCTTTTTATAATATTATCAAATTTAAAGATTATGATTAATTCTAAACTTTTCTAGATTAATATACATTCGATTAGGCGTTAAGACGTAAACTACGTATGATTTTCTAGTGTTTTCTGACATTAATATAAACTTATAATATGAACCTAATATCTAGAATGGGTTACGTATAATATACATTTTTATAGGGTATATACTAGATTTTGAAACGGTTAAATGTTATTTAAATAATATAATACTACTTTAATTAAGACAAGGTCGTAAGTTATATTACATTGCGAATTGTTTTGATAATGATTTTAACTAGTTACTAATATAGGACTTTGTTATATATCTTTGAGGTAAGTTTTTCGTAGTATTATTAACGAATTTAATATGCTTAATAAAATGTTTAAAGTTCGCCGGGCGTATTTAAGGTATATTATCGTCAAAACTTTTAAAGAAGGTTTTTAATATATTGTTAAAGTTATTTATATTTTGTAATGTTATGAAAAGCATAAAAGTGTATATTATGATAAGTATTTTAATAATTAAATACAGAAATTACGGATTAATAATTACTTTAATATAAATAAGTTGATTTTATTTATTATAAAATAAAAGGATATGTAAGGGTATATAAAATAAATGTAGGTTATATTAGAATAAGTAATATTAGTTCTAGATTAAGTAATTAATGTAATTTTATTCTGTATATATTTAAATGAAGGTATTTTATAAATTGTATCAAGTAGTTTAAAATAAAGAAAAGTTTCGTACAATTTGTATATGTTTATTAATTTCTTCCTTATATGTTATTATTTCCTTATAAGAAAAAGTAATATTAAATTTTAGGTTGATATTTAATAACTTATATAGACTTAATTGCTTATATAACTATAATTATATAATCTTAAAATTCGTATACATTTTAACTTTAATTATATATATTATCTTCGAATTTCTTTTTAACTTGTTAGTTATGTATAGGCTTCGTTTATATATTATAAAACGTGATATATTCGTTTTTTTAAAACTAATAATCTCTCTCGTATATTATCTACGGTATTAGCTCTACCCGTTTATTATATTTTGTACCCTGAATTTCGATTTCCTGTCTTAATCAGCTAGAAATACTACTGGTAAGCTTATTATACTTCTAGATTTGCTATTCATAAATGGTCTTATTATAATGCGTAATATTATGCACCTATTATAATAAAACTACCGCCGTTTAAAAAGCGGAGTATATACATTATATTCTAATATAATATAGCGACTTAACGAAAAATTAAAAAATATATAGTATTATAAATATGGTCCGATGTAAGCTATATTAGCTGCGACGTTATTTTTCTTATTTTACCTATACTTATATTTATTATTCTTCCAAATGTTACGTTAACTAATAACCTATTCTATTATAGCTTTAAATAACTATTTAATAATGTTATAATATTTTAAGGTTTTCATCAAAATAAGATATATTAATATATATATATAAACGTATTCTGCTTACTGTAATATAATCTTTAATATATATCTTACTTATAATAATAAGGTTATAAATAAGTATCCTGCATGATTTTTAACATGTTTTAACTATCTAACTTTAATTATTCATTTTTAATATCAATAATATAAAACGGCTTATAAAAAAGTAAGAATAAACCTAACCGTTTAAGCTAAAAACCGACACACGAAACTTAATTATGCGATACTTAGTTTTATGTATAAAGTTACTTATTTTACTTTGCATATATAATATACTTATATATCTTCTAAAAGTAAGTATATACTTACAACGCGAAAATTAACGCTAACCGAAAAGAGATTTATTATCGACCGTATCCTCGACCTAAATTCGCGAAGGTTTTCTGTCCGGTTCTAATATTTTAAAGATATGGCTAATATATTACTTATCGAACGCGTCGTGCAACGTAACGCGGTTAAATAAATATCAAATTTTATTAAACGATAAAAAAAGCTTAAAATGTATTTAACTCGAAAATTCGATTATTAAAAGGTATTATATAAGAATTTAAAAATATTTCGTGAATAGTTCGAATTTATTTGAATTATAATCGTAAAATACGGTATTTAAAAAAATGTTATTTATAACTTTAACAAGTCTCCTTAAAGGAGACGTAATCGTGTAAACAAAATTAGATAAAATGATAGATTGTTATCTTAATTCCTAGGCTTCACTAAACTCATCTCTTTCGCAGACTGCCTTGTCCCGCTCCTATCTACGTCGATTCTTGTCCGCATTCTAGAGATTCTTTGCAATCCGGAGCAGCTGAGCAAACTATCGCTCGTAGCTCTCCTTACATCTTTCCAACATCTGGACTTCGGAGTCCTAAAGCCCGTTGCTATCTTCCCTCTCCAGTTTCGCTAATAGTTGCTACATAATTCTTATATTTGCCAGCATAATTATTTATAAAGATCGATAACCGTTACTTTCGAAATTAAATCGTATCCGAAAATTAAAAGTCGAAGTCGATTTTTATAGGAAAGATTTTGTAGATCGATAGTAATAGCAATAATTTTAGCTCGTTCGGTAACTTTGTGAGAAATATATTCCGGTAAGAAGATGATTTTTGTGAAAATCCTATCGTTGCGGATTATCGGTACCGTATATCTGGAATTGCACGACATGGTGTCTCGATGATTAATAGGAACTCGAAAGCCGTAGGAACGATCAAGCCATAAGACTAGCGAGGGCTCCGAAAGACTTATATACGCAGTTAAGGTTTACCGTGCAAAGCTTAACATCTCCGAGTCATATTGACCCTGCCGAACCAACTAGCGGGCATAAGGTTCATCAGGGTCGAAGCTTGTTGGCAACTATGCATGTGAGCCTCCCAAGCCGACATCAATCGAGAACTTGCGTGCTTACGGGGGGCCAGCAGTCGGCTTCAGAGTAAGGCTCTATGGGACTGAGGTATGCAATCTATCCTAACCGTGAAAACCATTGATCAGGTATCGTGTTCGAAGATACTGAGTATAGTGTCTATCATAGAAATTATATCGTAGAACGATTTTCTGTATATTTGGCTAAGCCTGGAAAATAAGGCTTCAACTTATATTAACCTTGTATAAATGATATTAGGAATATAGTAATTTTATAGTCTCGAATAAAATCATAGAACCGTACGACCTTTTGTAGTATATATTATATAGGTATTATTTTTATAATATTAAGCGAAAAAGAAATCCGCCTATATTTATAAACTTATAACAAGTAAATGTTGATTTCTAAAAACAAGCTTTATAAATATTATAATATATTTAGTACTAAGGTCGAAACCTTTAATAATTGTTTCTTATATTTAATTTGACATTTACGTATATGAAATCCGAGAAAACACATTACGAAAGTTATTCGATATCCTACTTAAGACGAAAAAAAAAACAGTAACCTAATATTAAAAAGTCGAAACCCTATACTCCTAAATGTTTTACACCTTAAAAAAATCTTAAAAGCCGCAGCCGGAAATATCGGTAAACTTTAATTTAAAGTACTTAATAATAAACGATTTATTTAAGGTTTCGGCGAAATTACTTACTCCGACAAGCTGATTACTATCAAAATCCTTGTCAGAATTACGACGAAATATATAATAGGAACTCTAAAGTATTAGTCAAAGCCTTATATTAATTACTATAAAATATCGTAACTATTAAAATCCCTAGTTAAAAAGATTTAACGTACGTGATAAGCGTTTTAAGAAGATAATTAAAGGTCGGCTTTAAAGGATATCATTTACGGTTACTGGAAAAGAAATTATAAAATGTAAAAACTTCAAATTTATTATAAAATCAGAATTTTAAATATTTCGAACTAATACTTAAAAAGAAAACGGATGTCGGAATAGTTATATCTATCACGAAAGAATAGTATTTCTTTTTAATATTAACAAAGAATTATCTATATTATTTATTTACTCGCATAATCAATTCTTACGTTAATTGATTAATCCGAGCCAAATATTTTGAAGTTTAAAAAACATAGAAATATTATAAAGGTTAATACGATGAGCTTGAAAAAAGGAACCGGAAAGCAAAATTTAAAGAATATTGATTCGACATTATAAAGTAAAGAATGTAAACTTAAAAAAGAAATTTATTAGTAACTACGATAAACTAATATTTATATCGCGTTATATTAACGTTCTATAACTTCGTCAGCTTATAAAATTTATTACATATCCATAATAACATATAATTAATCCGGATCAAGAAAAATTAATATTTATAAATTAGTTAACAAATTTAGGATGATTAAAACGAATATAGTAAGTAAAAAGTGTATTAATAAATTTATTTACATTATGCGATTATTTCTTCATATAACGAAGTTATTTTAATATAAAGGAGACATAGTTTCAGATTTTAAGACAACGTTTATATTTAGCAAGAACGTAAGTAAACTAACGAAGTAGATTTATAACGTCTCTTACTTTAGCGAACGTAAAAAATGAACCTTTAAAACTTTAAAACGTTATAACGTTTATTTTAATTATTAATATGTCTTAACGTTTATATTTCGTAAAGATTTAAGTAAACTAGCGAAATATGTTTATATAGTTGTTTATTTTAATAAATTCGAAAATACGTTATTAAAAGCCGCGAAATATTATAACGTTCGCTTTAATTTTTAATATACTTCAACGCTTATATTTCGCAAAACTTTAAAGAAATTAATAAAATGTATTTATAACGTCTTTTATTTTAGCAAACTCGAAAATATATTATTAAAAGCTGTTAAAAGTTAAAACGTCTGCCTGAATCTTTAATATGTCTTACTTATTAATAACTTTAACTCCGCTTCGAAATCGAACGCCTTATTTACTATCCGTTCCGATTAAAACTGGCCGGATTTCGTTTTTTAATCTTTTATTTAATACTGTAATATTATTATTATCGAATAAAAACCGTTTACTTTTAACACGTCATTTTATAACTTCTATAGAACTATTATAGCGATTTTATTAACCGATGTATTATTTATAACGTCCGGTTACGTATTATCACCTTTTAATAATGCCGGCGACTCCGATAATAATATAAAAATAAACGAATTATATAAAGATAAGTACGATAATAAAAACGGTTTGGGTAAAGCGGAAATATTAAAGAAATCTAGGGTTTAAGCCTCAGTTATAAATAATAAAAAATAAGAGCGACTTTTAATTAGATCAATTTAAAATGTCTCAAATTACGCGTACGAATATAGACGTTACAATAGCCGGGTTCGCGACCTTAAGTTATAAAAATGTATAAATTGTATACTAAGTTAATATTTAAATAATTAAAATTATAATTAAACTCTTTATAACCAGTTTAAATAAAGCGGTTATGTAAAGCGTATTTTAATTAAAACTATACGAAGTTTACAGGAATTTTATAATTCTTTTTAACGTTTATCGAGCTTATAACGTAATAATAATATATATTTTATATAAATTAATCCAAAGTATAAGAATATAACACCTTTATTTTAGGTTAAAGGAATTCCGCCGTTTATAAAAGGTTTCTTATATTCTTTTATAAAAAAAGTACGACTTTTTCGTAAATTAAACGTAGTGTAAAAAAGATAATTTTTTAAAAGGTTTTAATATTGCTATTTATTAAGCCCGAGAATCCCTTTAATTAAATTAACTATCTTCGAAATTAAATAGAAACATTTAACTTCGTTTAGTCTAATTAAAAACGTATTAAGTAAGGACCGTTTAGGTTTAATAGAATAAATATTTACTTTGCTTTTTTTGCGGCTAAACGGATACGATCACGTAAAAAAAATTCGGTTATCTGTTATGATGTAACGAACCTGTCATACATCTACCTGGAAGTATAAGCAGTATCCGAAAAGGGGTCTTGATTTGCAGGTAACAATAGGGCGAGGGATGATTCACTAGGGGTCTGTTCATTAAAGAGATTTAAAGACTCTTCCTACAGTAGAGAACGGCTGCCTCTGGCTGTAGGCTTAGATTGATAGCTAAGGAGCGAAAAACTAAGTAGGTGCTATCTACATAAGAACTTGATTTATATATATCCTTCTCGTCTCCTTAAGGTCTCTGGAGCCTCTCTGTGTGGTCTCCTAGGAGTCTCTGGATGGTCTCTGTCAACGCGACAGAGAACATTTAGTGGGGCCGAGGTTTACCCGTTGAGGTCACCCCCCCAGGGTCTCATTTCTGGCCTGAGAGTCTTTCCTGTTTCGTAACATATGTATACTAGGATTCGATTATTTCTTAGGCGACCTTTTTTAACGAATTGATTTTTAAATTATTTTTATGCAAATTTTTTTCAGTTCGAAAATTTGCATACATAGATAGAATTAGGCGTATATAAATTATAATACGGTTTCATAGAAATAAAGTAATTATAATCCTCTTCTAATATAATAACTTGGGGTTTTTAAATATGTTAAAATCGCCTTCCGTATATTTTTACCGTTAAATAATGCATACTACTAAAGCTTATTTTCTTCTATTCCGTAAATCGAAATTATTTCATTTCAAAAGTATACGATTAATATGAAAAATATTTTAATTAACAGGAAAATAAAAATAAAAATCGATAACTATCTCGTCCTAATTAAGATTTTTAGTAATAAATTACGTGTCGATTTTTATTATTCAAGTCGGCCAAGTTAACTTTTATTAAAATGCTTATGTTTTTATAAGTAATATTTTTTTTTACTTATTCGACGTCGGTTTTTTCGTTATTTTAGTTTTCTTTATAAGAAACGGCTTAATTCTACATTTGTTAAACGTTTAGTAAGTTATAAACAAAATAATTTATTTATTGTTACGATATTAAATCGCTTATAATTACGAATTATTTTATTAACTTGGTATTATAAATCCTTTATCGAGAAAGTCTTCGGTATTTTCTATTATATTCTGCAATTAATATCAGGAATATCCAGACCTAATTTAAAAACGACGGTAAATATTACGATATAGATAAAACTACTAGGTTATTTTAATTTGTCGTATACGTAAGCTTAATCATAATAAGGTATTTCGAAGCTGTAAAATTTAATAACCTTTTTTATAACTCTTAATAAATACCCCCGGTTTATTATATTCATAATTAGATCCTTATAGATATTTATAATCTTTGTTTTATTATTAATATAAATAATGCTTTAGTAATAGTACGTATACCGTTAAATTAAATTTAATACTTACTATTTAATAATATTAATGTATTAATTAATAGCACATTGTAATATGCTTAATTTGAACGTTAACCTTTAAATATATATATATATATATAAAATATCGGTTTCAAAACGATTGATATTACACCGCCGGATCTCTATCTTATAACTATATTTAATTAAATTTTGAGCTTAATTAAAGGTTTTATAATTTATAAGTTTTTATAAGGTTATTAGTAATTATTATTTACGAAAATTAGTATACGTAAGTAGGAAAAATAAATAGTACGTTGCGGATATTAATATATTTAAGCCGAAAGCTTTTTATTATGATAGGAAATATATTTTATTAATAATAATTAAATATATCGTTATTTTAAAACTGTATTTAAAACGGTAATCTGAAACTAATTATTTGATAATTATTTAAGATTAAGAATAATACGGTTCTACTATTCGGCAGCTATGCGTTCTAATATTTAAAATCGAACTTTTTATTGCCACGGATATTAAATACAAGCAGAAAATGATACTGCTAATATAAAATTTCATTAGTTAATTTAATTAAAAGTACGACTTAAATAGTAAGTAAGTCCGTTATAAAAGAAAGATTTAAATAATTAAGAGCTTTTTAAAGCTTATTTTAATAACGAAGAAAATATTAACCTTTTCGAAATTTAGATTATATAGCACTCAGCTATCTCTTATCTTATAAAATAAAATATGATACTATTAATATAAAAGTTCGTTATTTTCCAGCCAACTTAATTAAAAGTGCAACCTAAATAATAATTAAGTTTGTTATTTTAAAAAAGCTTAAATAATTAAAGTTCTTCAAAGCGCATTTTAATAAAGATAGAAATATTAAGCCTTTTAAAAATCAAATCATATATTATATTTACGTACTCCTTTCGCAAAATACGACCTTACTCGTTAAGTATAATATTTATATAAAGCGAATAATCCGACGACGTAGAACCTTTATATAGCTATTAGCTATATATATATATATATATATATATATAATGTTAACGTATTAGTTACTTATATTAATATTAGCAAAAAATTAACAAAGTTATCAGATAAAAACGAACGCGTTATTTATAAAAGTTAAGTCTTCGAAGAATTAGAGTATATACCTTACACCTTTTAATATATTATTAACATTTAACTAATTAGAAAGAAAAAGTATTTCGAGGTTTATCGCAGACTATCTTAAATCTTATATATTATTATTTTAACTTATAAGGTTATATTATTATTATACCAGCAGAAGGAAGGTTCATAGTCCTAATATACAAAACTCGAATTTTTAAACATTTATTCAAGGTAATAATAATTACGCGGTTTTATTCAAGACGGAGTATGTAAAAGAAGGTAAGGAGTTTAGTTTCGTATCGGACTTACGTAATTACAAAGTAATATTAGGTAAAAGCTATATTCGAAACTTTCCCTCTTATAAATTTTAACAATATATATAAGAGTGCGAAGAACAGAGTTAAAAATGTATAATATAATATTAGGTTATATTTTTAAGATTTTATTAATTTCTTTTTCAAATGTCTCTTAAATAGGTTTAATTGATATATTCAACTATTACAGCTATTTATATATTAAAGGCTCTAATTATAGCTACGCCTACGACGGAGACACAACTTTAAAAATAAAGCCTGATCTTGATGAGGTAAACTATACTTAAAGAATTTTAGACGTATATTTAAACGCACCTTAAAATCTAGTTTCTTTTTAGAAAAGCATTAATTACTGGCTTTCTGGAATTTTATCACCTTATGACTTTATAAGTTAATTAATTCGGCTTTCTGAAATAACTTTCTTAATGAGTAAATATTTAGCTCTTTATAACTTCGCGGCCGTGATAGTGAATTCTGTTTATGTACCCGACCTTGCAACTTAAATAATATTTTTATTTTTAGTATATTAAAATCTTTCCGGTTAAAATGGCGCGCATTTTAGATTTTTATTTTTCTTAAACTTTCGCAATTTAGCGGCCGATTATCGATCGTATTAATAAAGTTAGCTAATTGTTTTACGTTAAATGCGGCCTTTTATATTTTATAATTATACCGCTATCCATTCTTTTAATACGAAAGGTACGGGACGTTTACGTTTTTAATTTATAAGGTATTTTCGTTTTTATTAATATTTTAAATTAAATAATATAAAAGGAGCCTCAAATTACATTTATTTTTTTCGTCAGCGCAATAATCGTAATAATTGTTACAGTAAACGTTAGCGGCGATGATAATTTTAAGAACGGTAATAATTCGAATATAACAGTCGCATATAGATAATTAGTTTTATACGAATAGCTTTATTTTATTCCATTCCGTCCGTCTTTTTAAACGTTTATACTATTTTAAAGTTAATCTTTTTGGATTACCCGACAATTGAATTATTATATTTAAATCTTTATTTTCTTTATATATATATGTTATAAAACTATTAGCTTAATTGAGAGTATTTATTTATTAAAGGTATTTATAAATTCGCTTTTAGTAATATAAAGTAGGTTATCCTTAACGTTTTTAATATTACTAGAAAAGGTAGCCTCTTTATTATATTATACGTTTCGAATAGCGATAAGTTTATTTCTTAACGGGTTTTAAGTTTCGTAATACTTATTAATCGGTAACTGATAAGAAAGTTTATCGCATACTTTAGGATTTAATTTTTAAAGCTTTTTTTTATAGCGGTAGTCTTTATGGCGTAGGCTATCTATATAGCTATAAACTCGAAGGTGAGCCTGTTAGAGTTTTTAGTTAAATATTATAATGCTATTTTTATACGTTAAGTAATTCTAGTAAGCCTTATATAAGGTATTTTAAATGAAGGCGTATTAGCGGTACGGTTATATAAATATATAACTGCTTTAAATATATATACGATTGAGAAAGCCGGTAACTTAACGCTATTTCCTATCGTAATTATTTCTTTTTAAACGTTTTATATTTTAGTTTTAAACCTAGATATATAGTATTAATAGTTTAAGTTTAAAATTAAAAGGAAATAATGAAAATATATTTCGGAGTTAGTCACTTTTCAAGATTCTACTATGGTGTTTGATTATTTACAAAAAGATTTCCTTCAGGATTTTTACTATTTTTAAAAAGTATGAAAATGTTATTATTAATATATTTTACCTTCGTTTTTATGTAAATAATTGATATAAAGTTAAAGTACTTATCGGTAACGAACACAACGTAGTTATATGTTGAAAGGTTTTTTTTCGAAGTTAATAAAGTTAATGATAATTCTTTATCCTAATAGGTAATTTTTTTTCACAGCTTATAACATATTTATCTTTTCGTTTTTGCTTTATTTTAGGCTTAATATTTATTATAAAACTTTTTAAGTAGATCTTTTTAATATAGCAATATAAGTAAGCGAGTATTTAAAGTTTGCAGAGTTTAATTATAAGTGCTATATAATACCGTTATTTATATATAATAGTTCTTTTATTTAAAAGTTAATATTCGGTTTATAGATAATAAAAGTACCATAAAATATTATCACGTTAATATTATTAATAAAGAATTTATTAAACTTAATTATGAACGAAATAATCGTTCAATTATATTTAATCCGCATGTTATTATTAATATATTTATTATTTTATTAATTGTCTTTTTCTTTTCGAGCATTTGGAATCGTCTTAGATTATATATAAACTTTCGTAATAAGCTCCGTTATATAACGGTAATGTTTTCGTATTTTTAAATTAAAATAAGGCTGTTATTTACATATACTCTGTAATTTTATACAGTTAGCTAAAGATTAACCACTTGATAATAAGGTTAAAACTATATCTCGTAAACTATAAATCTAAAACAAATAAACCTTTTAAAACGTAAAGCGAAAGGTATATAATATAGTGTTAATTAATAGTTAAGAAATTCATTAAAACTCGCTTTTTAAATTAATTCGTTTTTATAATTAAGCTCTTTATAGTTTTTAATAAATGGTTAATCTTTTCTTTAAAAATTAATTAAAATAATTATTTCATTATCTAATTAACTAAAATAATATTAAAGAACTTTAAAATAAAGCTTAAGTAAACTTTATACCAAATACCTTAAATATCCGATTTATTACGCTTTCGTTTATTAATAATTCGGTTTATATAAAAGCTTTCACAATTAGTTTACTTCGGCGTTCGTTTAAGGGCTTTACTTTACGGCTAAAAGTTAAACAATTTAATCTTTTCCAAATTAAAATTGATTTAATTACATAAATCTATAAAGATTCTGTTAAAAGTCAAAAACGTTAACGTCACAGATAAGTATCCTGGATGAACAAGTATCCTAAATAACTTTTAATATATTCTAACTATCTAACTTTAATTGTCCATTTTTAATATTAATAACATAAAACGGGGTACAAAAAAGCGAAAATAAACTTAGCCCTTAAAATTAAAAAAAATAAAACTCGAAGTTTATTTATGCCATATTTAGTTTTATATATAAAGCTGCCTATTTTACTTTATATATACGATATACTAGTATACCTTCCAAAAGTAACCATATACTCAAAACGCGAAAATTGACGCCGACAGAAAATGAAATCCATTATCGACCGTATCCTCGACCTAGATTCGTGAGCGTTTCTTGTCCGGCTTTAATACGTTAAATATATAGCTATTATATTACTTATCTAACGCGTTACGAGACGCGTCGAGGTTAAATAAGTATTAAACTTTATTAAAGCGTAAAAAGACTTAAAACGCGTATACATCGAAAAGTCGATCGTTAAAAATATTATACGAAAATATAAAAGTATTTCGCAAATAGTTCGAGCTTATTCGAATCATAATCACAAAATATAAGATGGTAAAAGAGGATATTTATAACTTCAACAAAACGGGCTGTTTAATAAAGCTTTTAATAATATGCGGTATAATAATTATAAATGTGAAAAACTGTAAAAAGCTTAAATAAATGTAATAAAGCAATCAGAAATAAAGTTATAACTATTTAAGTAATTAATATATAAAATTAAGCTGTACCGTTATTTACTATATTAACGAGAAAAACTTATTTTAATTTTGAATATCGCTATAATTTATTACCAGCCCAGTAAAAATCTATTATTAATTTCAATAATTAAACACTAAGTATATTAAGTTTAAAATATATTTAATATTTTAATAAACATATATAAATTTGTACGAAAGGTTCGAAATACTTTTATACGTTCGACAATTACGAAAGTTACTATTCGGTAGAATTCGAAAAATATTACGTTAATTACGCTATTATTACGCTTTATATGCCTGCGCACTTTCGTATTAGCTTTAAACTTTTAACATTATTTTTTTATAAAAAAGCGCGCTTATTTACGATATATCGAAGATTTCATACGAGGGTTTTATATTTATATTATTAAAGAAAGAGATTTTCCTCAGCTTTTACAAGACATTTTAACCTGCTATAACGTTCGATAATATTAAATTTAATTTTATAAAACCTGGTTTTATTTATTTAATTTTAGTACCCTTTGTTTTTCAAATTGAACGTTCTTTTAATTATACTTATACAGAGTGTCTCTTTGTTTATTTTCGCCGATTACATTTTTTCTTCTAATGAAAACTTTTAAAATTAACCTCGAAATAATATAATAAGGACCTTATTTAGAAAAGAACATTAAAAATTATTAAAAACGTTCGTTTATAAAAATGATTAACTTGGTTGATATTTTAATTAAAAGTAACTTATTAGTCTTATATGTAAAACGTTTTTTTAAGCAGAACCTATATAATTGCGCGAAACGAATTATATTTAAATAAACATTAAAGGACTAAAAATAAACGTTTTTAAGAACAAAGAATACTTATTATATAAAAAGGACAAGCTTTTTAAGCAATAAAGAAAGAAAGTGAAAAGAAATGTAGCTAACAGCGGTTAAAGATAGTTATCGTAAAATGGTTAAAACGAAAGAATCGAAATGTAGCGTTTACAACAAGCCCGGATATAACACGCGTATTTATAAAAAAGTTATAAAGACATCTAGTAACAAAGAATCCGATTAATATTAATTAATTAAATATATTATAATAAAGTTTTTTAGATTAATTATTACGAGGTGCTAAAAATTATCTACGATGCTAGTTTATATAAGATCCTTATTTATAATGTTATATTAATATTTTATAATATAAATAACGAATAGGTTATACCTTAATAATGTAAAAAGTTAATTATTTCTTTTTAAAATTAATCATACTATTTTCGATTGCGTTTTTATTATTATTTAAAAGGTAAATATTAAAGTTTTTATAATAAAAGTTAATACTATATATAAATCGTTATTTTGTTTTGAGAATAAGATATTACTGTTTTTGAGTTACTAACCTTTTATTTTACGATTTATTCCTTTAGACTTTTACTGAATTTCGAAACTCACCTTAACTCTTCGCGATATTTTCGTTAAATATGAAATAGAAATCTATTATCGTATACATTGCCGAACTTTACCGACTCGACGTATTATTTTTATATATTTTTAAAAGGGAACTTATTTTCTTCACCGTTAAAATTCAAAATTTTAAAATTCACATCGTAAAGTTGTTAAGTCCTTTTTTAAAAGTTTTCGTATTTTAGATTTTTATATATATATATATAGCGAACTTTTATATATAAGCTTATATACTTTCAGTTATTATTTTAAAGATGTTTATCGAATAACTCGTTCGATCGATATTTTCGGCATATATAATTTCTTCGAAAAATAAACTCGCTATTCGGTTCCGTTAACGAAATCCCCTTTTTAGATAATTAATTATATCGGGATTTATTGGGGTTTTAAGCTATAAATCATTATAATTAAGATGGATATATTTTGAAATATTAAACTCTTATGCTTTAAATTAAATTTTATCTTCAAAACAATTCTAATTTCTAAGTCCGCTATAAATAATTCATGGCTGTTTTTATACGGTCGCTTTTATTATTATTAAAATATATAAATAATTGCTACTAATATATAAGTTACGTCGTTGTAATAATAACTAGTTAACTAATATCTACCCGAATTAAGCGATTAAAATATTTAATTATTAAATATAAAAGATATTAGTTATATTATTATATTAGGTTAAGTATTAGTCCTATCGTACGCGTATAACTTTAGGTAGCTTAGCTACGAAATATATATATGTCGATGAAAAGGTGACCTTTCTGTCAGCTAGCTGGTGGGTGGGTAGCGCACCCCATATACGGAAAGATCACCTTCTAACCGGCATATATATGTTCCGTAGCTAAGCTACCTAAAGTTGTACGCGTGCGACAGCACCTGTCAGATATAGGGGACATCAGTTGTGTTGTTGTATTAGGTCGGTTGCAGATGCTGTTGCACTCATACAACTTTAAGTAGCTTAGCTCCGGAACACATATGGGCCGATCAGTAGGTGACCTTTCCGTATATGGGGTGCGCTACGCACCCCCCAGCTAGCTGACAGCACCTGCAACTAGCCTAATACAACAACACAACTGATATCCCCTATATCTAACACTTTTCGTAGATAAGGGGCGCTGCGCACCCCCTAGCTAGCTGACAGTTAGCCAGGGCTTTTAGGGCATCCAGGGCTTGCAAGTCGACGGTTACCTAGGTCCACTATTAGCTAGGGTTTCTAGGGCTTTAGGGCTTCAAGGTATTACTAGGTCTCGCACGGACCATAGAAATTGACAGAGGTCTTGGAAACGGCCCATACGTTACCTCATCGAGATTAGGCCTTGTTTTTGAGGTTGTGGCTGCGCCTGCGGCGCGGTTATGGCTAGGACTCTTTAAAAACCTGTAGCTCTAAGTACCGACCCATAAAAGACCCATGAAAAACACAAAACTTTAAAAATAGGGCCTGATAGCAAGTTGCGATTTTTTAGCCTTATTTTGTACGCTGCTATATAAAATTTTAGAAACCTTTTTTAAAAACTTCTAAATAAAATAACATTTAAAATTAATTATAATTTTTTTTTTAAAAAAAATGTATAATTTTAAACGGGGTTTTTAACGGTATATATAACTTTTTAATTGGGGTTATTTTAATAAAGATATATAAGATCTAAATTAAAATTGTTATGTTATATATACCTTTTAACCGGAACGCTTTTATAACTGCGATAACGCAACCATCGTATGCAACATTTTGCCATAGACCTTTTAAGGGTAATTTAATATGAGAAAAGCCCGTATAGCTAGTTTTTTGACCGTACGAATTATAGTTATTACGTCGCAGCTAAACGAGCGTTTTAGTTAATTAAATGCGGGACCTTTTTAAGGTTACGACGTAGTAACCATAACCTGTACGGCCGAAAAAATTAATATACGGGCTTATCCCATACAGAATATACGTAGGAGACCCGGTGCACGATAATGCGATCGATGGTTGTTACGTCGTAGCCATAAGTTACCTCAGCTAGCTCAGGCCTCGCTGGCTCGTTTGTGTGTACTGTTGTACTACGCTAAAAATTAACCAATCAAATCCCAAATCCCCGTAACGAGCCAGCGAGGCCTGAGTTGTAGTTGTGCGAACAGGGGTCTCGTTCTGGGCGCTACCACCAAAATTATTAACTTTACTTCTATTTCTTTTTAAAATGTAAAGATTTAAAAAAAAAAAAAAAGATTTACGTAACCAAATCAAAGCCGATAAGTATAAAACTTTACATACGCGTCGAATTTAAGCTAATATACGTACAGAAATCTTTTTAAATTTTTTGAGTAGTAATTGCAACTAATATGGCTAGGTTTAAGTCTGGGAAATGGGCGACCGTAACGCTCTCATAGCTGCAACGCAACAACCACCGGTCGCATCATCGTATACCGGGTCTCCTAAGTATATTTTATATGGAAGAAACCCGTATATCAATCTTTTCGGCCGTACGGGTCGTGGTTGTTACGTCGCAGCCCTAAGAAAGTCCGGGACTTAATTAACCGGAACGCCCTTCTTACTGCGACGCAATAACCACCGGTCGTATCATTTTGCCATGGACCTTCCAAGGGTAATTCAATATAGGAAAAGCCCGTAGATTAATTTTTTCGGCCGTATAGGCGATGGTTGTTACGTCGTAGCCCTAAAAAGGTCCCGGATTTTATTAACCGGAACGCCCTTCTTGCTGCAACGTAACAACCACCGGTCGCAACATTTTGCCATAAACCTTCCAAGGGTAATTCAGTATAGGAGAAGCCCGTACAATTATTCTTTTGTCCGTACGGGTCGTAATTATTACGTCGCAGCCATGAGGGCGTTACGGTTAGAAGGTCTACTTAAAACGAACTTTTCAAACATTTTTTTCGGGTGCGTTTTATTAATCGCGTCCTAATCAGGACCAAAAGTATATAAAAAAATAAAGATTATAAATCCCTATTAATCTCCCGTAATTATAAAATAAGTAACACCAAACTTAACTCGTTATAAAAGAATTCGAATAAATAATTTTTGAAAATTTATATAAGACTGCTTAAATGTTACAAACCAACACCTTACTAGCTTGGGCATACGGTCGGGACAAGACTTGAGAGACCACCGACCAGGTCACGTGACATGGATCCGGATGGATGAGCGGATCCAAAGGGATCCATATACCTACGTAACATGGATCCGAATGGATCTCCGGATCCATAGGAATCTAATTCACTTATACGATATGGATCCGTGTAGATGGACGGATCCAGGAGAATCCAAGATGGGATATATACGTTTATTACCTTTATAGTTTAGATAGATCACCAGTTTGTAATATAATTTCGTTATTTAGATTATTTTTAATAATTTGCTATTATCAGACGTAATTATTATTTACCCCATTACTTAGTTTCCTTCGATACTACTGCCAATATAAACCGTACGACTAGGTTTAATAGTTGGTTAATCCTTTTAGCCGTTATATATTATAAGCTTTTATTTAGTAATGTTGTCAGACTTTAAGTAATACTCTTGACATTATGTCGTTTAATAAGTAGCCCGCTTCCAAGAAAACCTTTTAGATACCCGAGTATAATCCCATGGATTCCGATAATAAGGAGACTTGACTTAGCCTTTTTTAGGAAAAAGCCTTGCGCCGATTTAACTGGCTAACTAACGCGGTTACCTAACTTACTAACAATAAGATTGAATTTGTTAATATGCTTAAAAAGACCCGTGACCAGCTAGAAGCCCAGAGAGTCGAGCTGGCAAAATAAGCAAGCATGGAACAGCCCGATTAACCGGATTAGCTAGCTTAATTAATACAACCTACTCAGATAGCTTACGGTAAGGAGGCCGGAAAAGTTTTAAAGCCTACTAAATTTACCCTTTTCGACGGAACCACCACCAAGTTATAATAGTTTCTTACGGAATGCCGTGCTTACTTTAAGTACTTCCTTATTAGATTTGCAATATCCACCTTTCGAGTCCAGTTCGCTATAAAACAGTTAACCGGAAATGCGATTACTTGGTTTAAGCTTACCCTTTGTAAATGGGTTACCAAACCCCCCTAAAAAAAATCCGCGGAAATCATAAACATTTATAACGATTACGAAAAATTTAAGGAAGAGTTAAGGAAGGTATTCGGAATGGTAGACGAAAAGATTAAGGCCGAAAAAAAACAAAGATTTAAAGTAAAAAGGATCAGCTTCCGAATACGGCAATTTTTTTATTTAACTAGCTTCGAAGATTAATTAGAAATAAGAAGTATTAATAGCTATATTTTTTAACGGCCTAAAAGAGGAAGTATAAAGAAAACTGTTTAAGGACGAACGCCCCGAAAAGTTGGTAAATTACATCGCCATGGTAGTTAAGATCGACGATTAGCAGTACGCCTGGAGGACTTAATACTTTAAGGACCGACAGAATAACAAACCAAGGTACCATCCCAGCATTAACACATTACAAAAGATTAACATATCCTATAAAACGGTACCAGGACCTATAAAATTAGGCGCGGTATAATAACGTAACCCGCGTACTATTAAGTCCTTTAATTATAACAAGATGGGATATAAGGCCTTTTAATATAAGGCATTTAAGAAGCTACGATAGAATACCTAGATACCGGTTCCTTAGGGACCCTCGCGAAATAACTAAGGGAGCGATAATAGATTAATTAACATGATTAGGATTAAGGATAACCGTAATCCCTTTAAGGAAGTATAATAAGGATTACAGGAGGCGAAAGAGCTATCTTAAGCAGCTATTTAGGAATAGCGAACCCCTGCTACAGGACTTACAATAGCCTAATAGCTAAAAGAACACGACGGATGGAAGGAACTTTCAGAAAACAAATTACTTTCTCGTTCCCAGAAAAAACGGCGATAGCGGTACGAGCAGCTGGAATTAAATGCATGGATTAAGGAATACCAAGGTTAGAACGAGGACCTGCTACCAGAACAGCCAGACCGGTACGGGAAACTTCATGCTCTCTAGTACAAACGTACTTATTACCCCAAACATATGGAAGGAAAACAGTATATCGAGAAACGACTTATACGGATGTATAACCAAAAATTCGACTTTCATAATTAAACCGGAAGAGACCTTAAGGACTAACGGTAGTATAGATACCTAAGAATCTTCGCCTTAAAAAACACCGTTAACATTATCACGGTAACGATAAATTGGCCCGAAGGAAAAAACTGCTTTAACGAAAACCTCATGTGCTATTTCGAATAGTGCGATTATAAAATAAAAAAAGAATGGACCTATCAGATAGTTATAAAAGCATTACTGGAAGTAATTAACAATTTAAACTTCCGTTTAACCTTTACTAACGACTCAGAAAAGCGACAAGAAATTAAAGATAAAAAAAAAAGAAAAGAAAACGAAGACATAAAGTAATATGATGCCCAGTTTCAAGTACGACAGGAAGGACAAAAGGTCTTCGAACCAGAATATATCAGCAGAAAAGACTTTTAGACGCAAGTTCTTTTATTAGAAGCTACTTTACGCCGACAGGAGGGATAATTAAAGCAATTATAGGCCTTTAACGTACAGAATTAAAAGCGTATTAAGGCGTTAAAGGATAAGTTAAAAGACGAACGCCACCTGTGGGAAAGCTGCAGGATGGTAAGACCTATGGAAGCCAGCAGGAGCTTTTTAGAAAGGCTTTAAACGCGACGATAAAAGCTAAAAACGACCTTATTACCCTGCAAATAAGAATTGGAACATACTGGTTTACCGCATTTGTGGACTACGGAGCAATAGGAGGTAACTATATTATACCGGATGTGGTTAACCGATTTCGATTACCATGAAAGGAAAAGATGGAACCCTACATCGCCGAGAACGCAGAAGGTTAGGCATTCACCTATGATAACGGAAAAATCAGCCGTAAAATTAATCACCTTAAGATCTTCGTTAACGGACGAAACTAGATAACAAACTTCGATATCGTTCCGATAGGGAACTACGACATAATCCTCGGAAATTTATGGTTATATTAATATAACCCCTTGATCAATTAGATAACTGGCCAGGTAAAGTTCGCTTTATATTTATTCGACAAAAAGAAGCAAGATACGAAGAGATCTTAACATTCGATTAAAAATAACAACGAATGCAGGTATAAGGATACGATAGAAACCTTACCACCCATAGGAACAAAACATAAAAGAAAATAAGGGTACCATAAAAGAATAAGACGTATTATCGTTACTATTAAAACAAAGTTACGAAAGATAAACGAGTACTTATAGTATTAACCTTTAAAGCTAAAAATCATAACCAACGTACCTCTATAATACTGCAAATATAAATGACTATTCCGAAAAGAACTCGAAATAAAATTACCGGAATATAGCGAACGAGATTACGAAATAGTCCTCAAGGAAGGGACATCGACCAGATTTTATTTAATTTACAACTTTAACGAAACAGAACTATAGATATTATGCGAATACCTTAAAGACAAGTTTCGAAATGGTTATATATGACGTTTTAATTTATTAACCGGATACCTTATATTTTTCGTACCAAAAAAAAACTGAAAGTTACGCCTGGTTATCGATTACAAACAGTAAAACGACATCACGGTTAAAAATAAGACATTGTTATCCTTGATTAACGAAATAAAAGATCGTCTTTATGAAATAAAGTGGTTTACGAGCTTAGATATTAAAAAAGGATATAATCAGATCCGTATTGAGCCAGGACACGAATGGAAAATAACTTTTAAGATAAAGTACGGACTTTTTAAGTACCTTATTATGCCTTTCGAACTTACGAAGGTACTAACAACCTTTTAACGGATGGTTAATGAAGTGGTGTAGGGTGCAGTATGGGTGCAGCTGTAGCTCTGCTGCAGCTTTGCTGCAGCTCTGTTTCTAGCTGCTTCCATTCATTTCGCCGGTGGGCTCCAATGGAGCGACACCCAGTGGGTCGACGACGGACTATAAAGTTCTGACCTGGCAACTTTTGTATGTAGTCTTCTAGAGAACTAAGGCACGCCCGACAATTCCTTTTCCCAAGCAACCAGTCAAGATATCTTGTATACACCAGCTTCGATAAGCCCCGTCCCAATTCATTAATCATATACTTAAGGAATATTTAAACATTTTCGTTATTTGTTACCTCGACGACATTCTCATTTATTCGGGAAATAAAAAGGAACATATAGGATACGTTCATACAGTTTTCCAAGCCTTACAAAACGCCAACCTATTTATTAATATAAAAAAAGCCAGTTCCACATATTGAAATGGTGCAGGGTGCAGAGCCGGGTACATGGCTTTGCCGATCAATTAGTCATCACCAGTCATGTATTTCTAGGAGTTCATTTTTCGCTGGGCGCAACCCCAGAAAGAGGAGACACTCATCATCGCTTCATACATAGATTCAACACCACACAATACAGTTTGCGTTGCCTTCATTATCTCTTGAACCGCGGGCTCAATCGTGACACTCTCATCAAATATACACTGATCAGGACCAAATCACCCCGTCCTAATTCAATATAAAAAGTGGAATTTTTAGGATATATTATTACTCTAAGATGCATTAAGATAGATCTTAAGAAAATCGCTGCAGTACAGAAATGAGAGACGTTTACTATAATTAAGGAAGTACAAGCTTTTCTCGGATTCGCTAACTATTACAAAAAGTTTATTCGGAACTTTAATAAAATAGCTATACTATTATTTAACTTAATAAAAAAAGGAAATAAGTTTCTTTAAACGACAAAGATAAAAACCGCCTTCCAAGAGATTAAATATGTAATTATTAACAAACCAGTATTAATTATGTACAACTTAAGCCGCTTAGTTAAGCTTGAAATTAACGCTTCGGATTACGCTTTAAGCGTAATAACAGGATATCGCGACGATTAAGGCAACTTATACTTTATTACCTTTTACTTTTACAAGTTAAAAAAAGCAAAGTGAAATTACGATATTCCCGATAAAGAATTTATGGCCATTATTAAGGCTTTTCGAGAATTTAGACATTACCTTAAAGGAAACCTTTATCAGGTTAAAGTATATACCGACCACAAGAACCATATTCGCTTTACCACCACCAAAGAACTTATAGGACGATAATTACGTTACGCCGAAGAATTAACAAAATATAACTTTATTATCATCCACTAAAAGGGATTAAAGAACGGCAAAACAAACGCATTCAGTCGAAAACCAGACCTTAAGGAAAAGGTAATCAAGGTTAACCACCAGATCTTCGACACCATACCAGAAGGATACCTAAAACCATAACAGATAGCAACAATCAGAACAGCACCCCCTGATCTACACCAGAAAATCTAGAAATACAACAACAATCTACCTAAAAATCAGAAAATGGAAAAAACACAAATCCTAGAAGAATACTAGGAAACATTAATACGAAACATACACGAATATCAGCTACATAAATACCCAGGGATCTATAAAACCCTAGAACGACTATAACGTACCTATTACTTTCCTAAAATAAAGTTAGTAATAAAGAAAATACGATAATAATGTTACATCTATAACAAGGTAAAAACCCTACGATATAAACCATACGGAGAACTACAGCCATTATCAGTCGTAAAGCGACCATAAAATTTAATTATTTTCGATTTTATTACCAAACTTCCACTTTTAAAAAAACCCAGCTACGGGCATATACTATAACAATATCTTCGTAATCGTTAACCGATTTACCAAATTTTCCTACTTCTTACCATATAACGAAAACACAGACGCGGAACAACTGGCTTACATCTTTTTAAGACACATTTTAGAAGTATACGGACTACCAACAGAAATCATTTCAAACAAAGGAATAACATTTATTTCGAAATTCTGGCAAGGACTTATAGCATAATTAGGCCTAAACTACAAACTATCCAACGCATTCAGACCCCAAACAAACGGACAGACGAAGAGAACCAACCAAACACTAAAAACCTACTTACGATATTACATTAACTACGAACAAAACAATTAGGTACAAATGCTACCCGTTACCTAATTAGCTTATAATATTAGCTACCATGAAAGTATTAAAACGACTTTAGTAAACGCCAATTTTGAGTTCACACCAAAAGTTTACCGAAATATATACGAAGGCCCTGTTAACGTTAAAGCAATCCTGACATCAGAACAACTTAAATAATTATATGCAGAAATGAAAACAGAATTTAAATTCGTACGTAACCAAATAAAGAAGTACTATAACCAGAAAAGGTTAAAAGGACTAACCTTCCAGAAGGAGGAGATAATCTACCTAGCTACCAAAAACATCTAAATTAAGCGACCAAACAAAAAACTTGACTTTAAATATATCGGATTATATAAGATCATCAAGAAAATCTCAGAAAATAATTACCAATTAAAGCTACCACCTAAGGTTAAACTTCATCTAATTTTTTACGTTTTTTTATTTAAGTTAGCAGTAGATACCATCAAAGTTAACATAGGATACGAAGAAAAGGTAAAAGAGGGTATACTAACGTACGAAGCAGAAAGGATTATAAAAATACGCAAAAAAATGGACTTACCGAGTACCTAATCAAATAGAAAAATTACCCAGACTCCGAAAACACCTGGGAACCTGCCAAGAATCTTATAAATACCCAGCGCCTATTAAGGAACTTTTACTAGCAAAACCGGTAGCATTCAAAATAGCTTCCCAACCAGGGTCCACCGGAAAGAACTAATCAGCGGTCTCGGAACCAAATAAGTCCCCTACTCCCGCAGCCTAAACGGCCTGCGTAACGGCCTTTACCTCAGCCTTTTTTTGCTTCTTTAATTTATCCAACGATTGTAGACCACGATTAATTATCTTGACGCCCTTGATACGAAGGAACTTTTGCTGTTAACGCAACCATTAAAGACGAAAAATAACCTCGTTCATATCCCGTTAGGATTAAAGAAGGCGCTTTTCGGTAAAAGCCTCCTTACGCCTTAACCGTTCTTTTTCCCGCAAAATGTTATGTAAAGAATTGATTGGAATATCCAAACCATTACAATCCCGTTTGTAACGAACGCAATTTTGGCAATAAGCCATATTCTCCGCCATAATGCATTTTTCTTTCCGTACGAAACACGCAGAATAAGGCATGACTTTAAAATCAAAGTCCTCGATACCGAAGGATAATTTTTCATATTCCTTTTTTTAATCAAAGCGCTGTCGCGGTTTAGCAACTTTCTTAATAATTCCTTTAGGTATAATGGGTATAACAAAAAAAGGAAAATTTACCAAGTTTGAAAATCTTTAAGGGCAAAAATCATAGAAGGGAGAAATCGTATTACAAACTAACACCTTACCAGCTTAGGCATACGGTCGGGATAAAACTTAAGAGACCACCGACCAGGTTACGTGACATGGATCCGGATGGATGAACGGATTTAAAGGGATCCATGCACTTACGTAATATAAATCTAAATAGATCTCCGGATTCATGGGAATCTAATTTACTTATACGATATGAATTCGTATGAATAAACGGATTCAGGACAATCCAAGATAGAATATATACGTTTATTACCTTTATAGTTTAAATAGATTACCAGCTTGTAATATAACTTAATTACTCAGATTACCTTTGATAATCTGCTATTACCAGACGTGATTATTGTTTACCCCATTGCTTAGTTTCCCACGACACTACTGCTAACATAAACCGTACGACTAGGTTTAATAGTTGGTTAAACCCCTTAGCCGTTACATTAAAACGAGCTCAAAAAATCGCAACTTGTTATTAGGCCCTGTTTTAAGGTTTTATGTTTTTTATAAGTCTTTTATGGGTCGGTACTTAGAGCTACAGGTTTTTAAAAAGCCCTAACCACAACTGCGCTACAGGCGCAGCCACAACCTTAAAAACAGGGCCTGATCTCGATGAGGTAAGCTATAAGGGCGTTACGGTTTACCTCATTAAGGTCAGGCCCTATTTTAAAGATTGTGGCTGCGCCTGCGGCGCAGCTATGGCTAGGGGTTTTCAAAAAACCAGTAGCTTTAAGTATCGACTCATAAAAGACCTATATAAAACCTACAAAAAACACAAACCTTAAAAATAGGGCCTGATAACAAGTTGTGATTTTTTAACTCCGTTTTGGGCACTCCCATACAAATCTTCAAAAACCTTTAATTCGAATTCTTTAAAGATAACTTTAATTTAACGTTATTTATTTTGTAATTACGAAAAGTTGATATGGAATTATAATTTTTATCTTTTCATATACATTTAGTTTTAATCAGGACGCGATCAATAAAACGCGCCCGAAAAAATGACTAAAAACTCCGTTCTGGGAAAACCTTTAATTCGGAACGCCCTTATGGCTGCGACGTAATAACTACAACCCGTATAGCTAAAAGAATAGCTAGACGGGCTTCTCCCATATTAAATTACCCTTGGAAAGTCTATGGTAAAATGTTGAAAGTAATGATTATTACATCGCAACAAGAAGGGCGTTTCGGTTAATTAAGTCCGGACCTTTCTTATGGCTGCGACGTAATAACCACCGGTCGCAACATTTTGCCATAGGCCTTCCAAGGGTAATTCAATATGGGAGAAGCCCGTCCAGCTATTATTTTGTCCGTACGGGTTATAGTTATTGCGTTACAGCCATAAGGGCGTTCTGGTTAATTAAGTCCGGACCTTTCTCATAGTTGCGACGTAATAACCACAGCCCGTACGGCCGAAAAAATTGCTATACGGGCTTTTCCCATATAAAATATACTTAGGAGACCCGGTGTACGATGATGCGACCGGTGGTTGTTGCGTCGCAGCTATAAGAGCGTTACGGTCGCTTATTTCCTAGACCTAAACTTAGTCATATTAGCTGTAATTACCACCTAAAAGAATTGAAAAAGTTTCTGTACGTATATTAGTTTATGTTCGACGCGTATATATAGTTTTATACCTATCGGCTCTAATTTAGTTGCATAATTATTTCTTTTTATTTAAATCTTTATATTTTAAAAAGAAATGGAAAGAAAGTTGATAATATTGGTAGGAACGCCCAGAACGGATTCTCTTTTCGCATAACTCCAACTCAGGCCTCGCTGGCTCGTTACGGGGATTTGGGATTTAATTGGTCAATTTTTAGCGTAATACATCAGTACTTTGGAAAACGAGCCAGCGAGGCCTGAGCTAGCTGAGGTAAGTTACGGTCGCCTATTTCCTAGCTTTAAACCTAGCCATATTAATTATAATTACTATCCAAAAATTTCGAAAAAGTTCTTATACTTATATTAGCTTATATTCGACGCGTATAAATAGTATTAAATTTACGGAACTTAAATTAAATATATAATAACTTTTTTTACTTCAAAAAGTTAATTTTATTCGAATAAACAAAAGAAATTATTAAAAAATTCGGCGATCTGGATAGAGATATATAAAACGAGATCCCTGTTCGCATAATTATAACTTAGGCTTCGCTAACTCGTTACGGGGATTTGAGATTTAATTGGTTAATTTTTAGCGTAATATAGTAGTATATTAGAAAAAATGAGCCAGCGAGGCCTGAGCTAGCTGAGATAACCCATACGCCCCAGCCGCATAGTACACTTACCTTCACTTTCCTATTTAGAACGCGCTAAAATTCCAAATTAGGAAATCGGTTCTAAGAGAATTGATTAACCACATAATAACTCTTCGTTTCTCAGTACGTTAATGTTACGGTTGCACCATACCGCTATACTACTAGGGCAAAAGATCGGTGGAATGATTGCAATTGTAGCAATCATTCTAGTGCTTACAGCTGCATATATACTGGAGCTGTCACGGTACCCCCGAACCGTAATAGTTAAAATAAAGGCATGGGCTCATTTATTACACCACTAATGGGACTACCTACTGTTACCTTTAATAGGTAACATTCTTCTTTAGTTACAGTTGTTTTCTAATATATATAAGGAGGTAAATTTTTTTTCCTTTTATCTAGGTTGTTTTAAAGGTTAACCTGATAATAAATCCTCTCTTTAGCTGTATATACTTTGCTGTATCATATCACGATCTTATAGGTAGCTGTTTGTAGAAGCAGCTAATCATAATCGGTTCAAGCCCATCCTTATGGCTATCTTTATTGCGCGCCATGATTATCATGTGGAAGCTGTTTTAGATTTGAGCGAGCACTTCGAAATCCCGTTTAAGAACTTCCATAATATCGTGGTTCGTCTGCTTTATATATCTTATCGACCTGGCCAACATCTCGGCCTACAGCGCGAGGCCCGCCTTCTGGTGCGGCATCTCGAGAAATACGATGCCGCGCGTTGACCAGAGATTTCTCTGGAGGTGGGGCTCGGATCTTTGTTTCGACGTTACCAAGGATTATAGCGAGCGCTAGCAACGACATATTAAAGGGTAGGCGTACTGATATCCTTGTCTTTTCATGGTTTCCGGTAAAGCCGTAGACTAGAGCGACGTTAGAGTTCCGTTGGGCGTTAGCGCCTTTCGGATAAACTCTTTAGGTATTGATCGAGGATAACTTATTTGTTGCGTAGCCACTGCACCAAAAGACTGTATTGATAAATACGCACTTATTGCGCTACTTATCTGACATTCTTCGACTACTTTTTTTTCTTGATTATAAAGCTGGGATCGATAAACTTCTTAATGGCCTAATGGCTATTGACCATGCATACATCAATGCATATATCAAAACTAGTGACTTATTATGTATCATTTGTATCTATTCCGGGCTTTAGTTACCGTCTTCTTGGCTGACGATATCTATATGTGTGAATGGCGTTAATATTATGATTTTTCTAAGCTGGCGTCAAAGCAGCCTTTTAAGCTACTTCATAATAACTTTGCAACGTTGGTCCCGCTTAAAAAAGAGATAGGTTCTTCCTAACCGAAAGCTTCAGCCGTTCGGGAAAAGGATAGCGAGGACTTTGGTTTCGTTCGCGATGATATAAGTAGAAGGCTTTTTCATATTCCACGTTTTATAGCGCTAAAAATAGCTTCGAATCGATGGATTTATCAGGGTGCCGCCTCCTAAGCGACTGTTAGCTACAGTCGCTTAGGAGGCGGCACTTTCGTTGATTTCTACCACGGACCTGAGCTATTTTAGGGGCTTCGATAACTCCGGGCGAAAAGCTACATTGCTTTAAGTGTGAAGGATTTTTCACGACAACTATTATGAAAACTATATCTAAAATAGGCTAAATTCGGTATTTAGCGTCTTGACTGAATCCTTTCTGCCCAGAGAGTGGTGTTAATAGGACATTAGGCCACTAATTTGTGCTCCGAACAGCGTTGTTGATCACAGCCTAAATCACATTAATGCTGGACAGAAAGTTTTTCGAGGTTGCTGTTAACGCCTTAGTCATTAGATTGCCTCCCGCCGGCATTTAGCGGGCTTTCTGCAAACGGTATAAATGCTTATCTCATCGAAATCAGGCCTTATTATTGAGGTTGTGGCTTTACGTGCGGCGCGGTTATAGCTAGGGCTCTTCAAAAACCTGTAGTTCTAAGTACCGACTCATAAAAGACCCTTAAAAGCCACAAAACCTCAAAAACAGGGCCTGATAACAAGTTGTGATTTTTTAGCTCCGTTCTTCGCACTCCCATATAAATTTTATAAAATCTGTCTTAAAGCCTCCTCAATAAAGGAACACTAGGAATTATCATAAAATAACAAAGGTAAGATCATACACAGCTTCGAAAACGCTTCCTAGCCGTCTATATAACTTCCCGATCGGAGTTGATTTGGCGGAGATATTAAAGAAAATGAATTAAAATTTCCGTTCTCCGCAAACCTTCTAACCGGGACGCCCTCATGGCTGCGACAACGCAACCACAGCGTGCATTATTTCGCCATGGGCCTTCCAAGGGTAATTCAGTATGGGAGAAGCCCGTACAGCTATTCTTTTGTCCGCACGGGTTGTGGTTGTTGCGTCGCAGCCGTGAGGGCGTTCCGGACTCAATTGACCCCAACCTTCTCACGGCTGCGACGCAACAACCACCACCCGTACGGCCAAAAAATTGATATACGGGCTTGTCCCATACAGAATATGCGTGAGAGACCCGGTGCATAATGATGCGACCGATGGTTGTGCTGTCGCAGCCATGAGAACTTTGCGGTCGTCCATTTTCCAGACCTTTACAGCGTTAGGGTTGCCCATTTTCCAGACCTAAACTTAGCCGCATTGGCTGCAATTGTTGTCCGAAAAAATTAAAAAAATCCCTGTACGTATATTAGCTTACATTCGACGCGTATATAAAGTTTTAAACTTACTAAAGGTATATTGGTTGCAAATCAATTTGTTTTCATTTGAATCTTTTGTTTTTTATAAAAAATAAAAGAAAGTTGATAATTTTGGTGACGATGCGGAGAACGGACCAATATTTCGCACAACTACAACTCAGGCCTCTCTGGCTCGTTACGAGGATTTGGGATTTGATTGGTTAATTTTTAGCGTAATACAACAGTACATTAGAAAAACCGAGCCAGCGAGGCCTGAGCTATCTGAGGCAAATAAAAGCCGCCTTATCGTTATCAAAACTACTAAAATTGCTTTCCAGATCGGTCAAAGTAGATGTAACCTCAGAGTTCCAGCATTATCGATCTTGGGTTATAAAAGGCGAGACTACTGTCGACCCCGACGGGGTGGCGCGAGGCTAAGCCTAATAGCAACCAAACCCCTCACTTACCTTATCGCTTACTTCAGCTCGCGTCAGCTAACTCAGGCCTTTCTAGATCGTTTTTTAAATATACTGCTACATTACGCCAAAATTAGCCAATTAAAACTCATATTCCCGTAACGAAGCAATGAGGCCTAGGTTGTAATTGTGCGGACAGGTTATCTCAGCTAGCTCAGGCCTCGCTAGCTCATATTTTTCAAATGTACTGCTATATTACGTTAAAAATTAACAAATCAATTCCCAAATGCCCGTAACGAACCAGCGAGGCCTAAGTTGTAGTTATGCAAATAAGGGTCTCGTTTTATATATCCTTACCAAAATCGTCGAATTTCTTTATAATTCCTTTTATTTATTCGAATAAAATTAACCTTTTAAAGTAAAAAGAATTATTATATACTTAATTTAAGTTTAGTGAGGGTAATATTATTTAAATACGTTAAATATAAACTAATATAAATATAAGAATTTTGTCAAACTTTTTGGATAACAATTATAGCTAATATGGCTAGGTTTAAAGCTGGAAAATGGGCGACCGTAACGCCTTTATAGTTGCGACGTAATAACTATCCGTAGCATTATCGTATACCGGGTTTCCCACGCATATTCTCTATGGGATAAACCCGTATATTAATTTTTTCGGTCGTATAGGTTATAGTTGTTACGTTATAACCTTAAAAAAGTTCCAAACTTAATTAACTAGAACGCTCTTTTAATTATAACATAATAATTATGACCCGTACGGCCAAAAAATTAGCTGTACGGGCTTTTCCTGTACTAAATTACCTTTGAAAAGCTTATGGTAAAATGTTGCATACAGTAATTGCGTTATTGCAACTATAAAGGCGTTCTGGTTAAAAGGTATATACAGAATAAAAATTTTAATTTAAATCTTAAATATTTCCGCCGAAATAGCTTTAATTAAAAAGTTATATATACCGTTAAGAACCCTTTTTAAAATTGTATATAATTATACTTTTTCACGTTTTATAATTAATTTTAAGTATTATTTTATTTGGAAGTTTTAAAAAAGAGTTTCAAAATTGTGCATGGGAACGTACAGAATAAGGTCAAAAAATTATAACTTGCTATCAGGCCCTGTTTTTAAGGTTTTATGTCTTTTATCAGTCTTTTATGAGTCGGTAATTAAAGCTACAGGTTTTTAAAAAGCCCTAGCTACAACCGCGCCGCAGGCGCAGCCACAACCTTAAAAATAAGGCTTGATCTCGATGAGATAACGGACAGGGGTCTCGTTAAACACCTTGTCATTAATTTATTCTATTTATTCTATTTATTCTATTTATTCTATTTATTCTATTTATTCTATTTATTCTATTTATTCTATTTATTCTATTTATTCTATTTATTCTATTTATTCTAT
>QJNU01000466.1:0-61874 GCA_004154915.1 Monosporascus ibericus | reverse complement strand
TATTACCCCCATTTCGCAAGTACTGAAACCGACCGACAAGAAAACGATTACGGACCGAATTCTTAACGTATATACGCGAGCATCTTCTGTTCGGCTTTAATACGTTAAAGATATGCGTAAAATACGTCGGGGGGCGTGGTATAAAACGTATTAGGAACGCGTTAGAAGGGCTTTATTTAGGGGTCCGTACGGGACATCTCGGAGCGCGTCGGTATCTTATATAGCAGGGCGTATCGGGCTTATTTCGTAATAATTCGATACCTACGTATTTAAGAGATTAAAACAAACGTTTCCAATAAAAAGAAACATTTATTAGATAGGATAAAGAAGTTCTTTTGGCCGGCAGAAAAGGTGATGGTGGGAGAATGCTAGTAGCAGCTGCTAAAGGTAACTATCGTGGCCAGGTTGGGCGCGAGGAATGGCAACATGGCGTCCGCAATAAGCCTTGATATAATGTGCACATTTGGAAAGAAGCTGTAAGTACAGTTAGTAAAGCAGTATTCAACTGATTGGGGTTCATTTAATGTGTCGTGGTTAAGTTATTTGAATTTATTGTTGCGAGGTGTTAAAAAGTGTTGCGCTCATAGGTGTGTGGCGCTCATGGGTGTGGGACGTTACTACGAAATAATTATTATAACGCGTAAATTAAATTATTTTCGAAAATATATAATTACGTAACCGTTTAGTAACCGTAAAATAAATGTTTTAATAAAGCTTATTTTTTTACGTTATATTAATATTACTTATTAACGTTTTAATAAAATTATCGGAAATTAATTTCGATAAAGTTAAATAACGTCGTTATAATACCCGAAACTTATAACCGGGTTTATAATTTTTTATAACTTAACCTTTAACGGTTCCGTAATAATCCCGTTCGGATTATGCCTTACCGGCAAGTTAACCCTTTTCCGGTATAGCAAAAAGTTAACGCTTACGCGGTTTAAAACTACCGGTATATAAAAAAAACGTTAAGGATTCGATAATCCGCTAAAAGGAATATATTAATTAACGTTTTTTAATACGTTTAAAATTTATTATTAATTAATACGTTTATTTAACGCTTTAAAACCGTATTATATCCGCCGTTTAACGCTTTTAAAGCGATATTTATTTACGCGTATATAAAAGAATTAATAAGGTAACGGTATAACCCTTAAATTTTAAAACGTAATCGTACGGATAACGGGACGTAAATAATATGTTATTATTTTTAAACCAAATTTATATTACTGTCGACGTATTAATATAAGCTTATAAAAACTTTTAAGGCTTAAAATATGGTTTTATATCGTTTGCCGATTTTATTAACGACTTTATATACCTAGCCGACCAAAGCCGATAACCGCCAACCTTACGTATTATTTTATTATAGCAAAAGGTTAACGGGGCGTTTTAAAAAATATTCGTTCCGTAAATACGGCATCTTAATTTCGAAAATAAGACGGCATAAATATAATTTTTTAAGAACCTTTTAAATACTATAACGGACCGGGTTTTCCTTAAACGTATAAGAAAATCTTTTAATAATAACGTTTTAATACCGTAACCCCTTAATAACGTTTCGGAACCCGAGCTTATATAATTAAACGCCGTAATTATTAAAAGTAACGGCCTTTACGAACCTTTAAGCAAAGAAAAGAGGTAACGCCGGTATAGATTAAACTTTTATATATATTATAAAAAGAGGGGTATTATTTTTTTATTTACCTTAATTGCCGACCGCGCCCTTTTAATTAGGAAAAAAATTAACTTTTAAAATAAATTATAACTAAAGGCTTCCATTAAGTTATTAAGATAATAATAAATCTAACTTATACATATATTTTATAGGTCTAAATATATCCTTTTTCTTTCGTTTTAATTATAGCTTCCCGGTAACGTTATGCTGCCGGCGCGGTTTATAATTAATTACGGATGCTTATTTATAAGATTTATTAATAATAACTTTACGCGTTAAAATAATTTTCCCTTTTATTTTATTCGTTAATTTCGTTAATTCCGGCTAGCGGACGGTACCGTAGCTGGCGCCGTTACCTCCGTATATACGTTATAATTCCGTATAAATTCCGTTATGGAAAGAATTACCTTATATTAATAACTTTTAAACGGTTTCGATATTATTTTCGGATTACCTTAATTTCGTAAGCATAATCCGTTAATCGATTAAATTATAAATATCATACGTATTAATAACGAAACGATATCGGAAATTTTATTATTATTAACGTTAATAAATATACTCCTTACCCTTATTATATTACCTTTTTCTTTTTAAAATACTGATATACCGATTAAAGTACGTTTTTTCGCGTTATTAACTTTTTAACGTTTTGTTATATAAAAAATGTTATAATCGATTTTATATTTTTATCGAAATTTATTACCCTTATGGATATTTTACGTAAAATCGCCTTTTTTCCGTTATAGCCGCTTTCTGTTAATAAAATAACGTCGTTAATACCTAACGCGGTTTTCCGTAATATCTTTATTCAAGACGATAACCTTAATCAGAATATTATACTCCTTAAATTATGGGTTTTTTATAATTAAATTACCGAAACGCCTTAATTATACCGCGTAATTAAAAAAGATATATAAAAATACTTAAATAATAAGCCACTTACGACGATAACCAAGATCTTAAAAAAGCTTCTTCCCGAATATTACGATTTAACGAAAGCGTTTATACTTAGTAACGTTAATACCTTACCGCCTTACCAACCTTTCGACTATAAGATTAAGCTGCTTCCGGGCTAGACGTTGCCATATAATCGGGCGCGGGCCATATCGCCATACGAACTGCTGGCAGTACGGAAGTATATCGACGACCACCTGGAAAAAGGCTTTATTCGTCCTAATAGCTCCTTTATAACAACCTTTATTTTACTTGTTAAAAAGCTAAAGGGTGGCGTACGCATTTACGTAAATTACCGAAACTTTAATAACGTTACGGTAAAAAACCGTTACTTAATCCCTTTAATCCGTAAAACTTTGAACGCCTTTTATTTAACGCGTATATATATTAAATTCGATATCGTTACCGTATTTAACCGCTTATATATCGCCCTAAAAAACGAATAAAAAATAATGTTTATAACCCGATTCGATTTATTTAAATATTTTAAAACGAATTTTGGTATAGCGGGCGCTTTTAGCTTGTTTTAATGTTATATTAATTATACTTTATTCGACTTATTAAATAAATATATTATAACTTATTTTAACGATATTTTAATTTATAACAAAAATAAAAAGGAATATAAAGGTTATATCCGGGAAATATTACGTCACTTTATTAACGTAAAATTAACGATAAATATCCGCAAATACGAATTTAACGTTATTAAAATACGATATTTAGGCTTTATAATTCTAATTAACGGTATTATCATAAATCTTAACAAAAGAAAGTTATTTAATAATAAAAATAACCTAAATTATTACGAAAATTATAGCATTTTTTTAATTTTACGAATTTCTACTACTAATTTATAAAAGGGTTTTTATCGATTATTAAGCCCTTTACCGCCTTAATAAATAAGGTTAAATAAACCGGCTTATTTTTAAATAATATAAAGGCGGCGTTTCGGTAATTAAAAAGTACCTTTTTTATAACTTTAATATTATCCTATTATAACTTTCGGTACCGTATAGTCCTAAATATTAATACCATTCATTAAGCGTTAAAAAAAGTTCTTTTATAAGACGATAAGTAAGATATATTACGGTGAATTGCCTTTTTTTTTAACTAAATATAACCTTCCAAAATATATTTACGAAATTTACGATAGAGAATTACTAGTAATTATTAATGCGTTCGAAAAATAACGCCCGGAATTTTAAAAAACCGAAAAACCCGTAAAAGTTATTACCGATTATAAAGTTTTTTAATATTTTATTATTATTAAGGTTTTAAAGTAACGCTAAATCTGCTAGTCCGAATTTCTTAACGATTTCCGGTTTTAAATAATTTGTAAACCAAAAATTAAAGTTACGGTTTTTAACGCCCTTTTTCGTTAACCTGGCGTATAACCCGCAAATTATAATAATATAAACGACGATAAAATGGCGTACCGGTATAAAACGATATTTCTATTTTATCGATAAAAAATTCCGTTAAAAACGTATACCATAAATATTAACCAGCCGATAAATGCATTTATCAATACGGTTTATAAATCGTCCATATTAATTAATAATATTTTAACCGTATTAATAAACCCGGTTTATAAACGTTTTAAGTAAAGTATCCGTAAGGCGTTTAAAGTTATAAAAACCGATTATAAAACCGTATAAAAACATATTTATATTTGGAATAGGTTATTTATCTTTAACGATAACGTTTTTAAACTTTAAATATTTTACCGTAATTATAACGTAATGCTTATAAGTCACCTTAAACGCTTTAAAATTTATAACTCATTACGGCCGAATTATTATTAATTACGTTTATCCCGAAATATAATTACGTTTGTATAAGGCTATTACTTTTACCGCAGTATTAAAATATTTAAAACGTTACTTATAGGTTTTTTTGTCCTTTTACCGGTACCATTCTGCCCGTAAAATGACGTATTAATAAATTATATTAACCCTTTTTCCCTTTACGAAAAATTCGGATATACTTCTAAATACGTCCTTATAATAATTAACCGCTTTACGAAAATACGTTATTTCGCCCCCGTAACGGATATATCGGCGAAAGCTTTCGTTAACGCCTTTATCTTTAACGTATACCGCTTATACGGTATACCTATTACGATAATATCAAACCGAAATACGTAATTCGTTTTTATTTTTTCAAAGGAATTAAATTAACATTTAAGCGTTACGTTTCGTATATCGATTATATATCACCCTTAAACCGACGGCCAGACGGAAGTAATTAACGCAATAATAAAATAATACCTCCGGAATTATTCTTTTTTATTAAAACGATTAAATAAATTAATTTCGTTCAGCCGAATTCGTTAATAATAATTACGTATCGGAAATTACCAACGTTTTGCCGTTTTTCGTTAATTACGGCTTTTATCTAACCATAAGAACGGAGTCGTTACGTCCGTCAGACGCCCCTAAAATGACAACGTAATAAAAGAAGTTTAACAAAACGATATATTATGCGGATAAGTTAAAACGGGTCCTTAAATAAATTAAAACCTTAATAGCGGAATTATAAAACCGCTATATGGAATAAACTAACCGATACCATTTTAACGTTAATACGTTTAATAAAAAGGAACGCGTATAAGTTAATATTCGTTATATAAAATTAAGCAAATTTAACGATAAGCTTAATAATAAATAAATAAGCCTTTTTGTTATTATTAAGATATACCCCCGCGCTGTTATTATATAATTACCCACGCGTTATAAATATTCCCAGTTTTCCATATTTTCTTAATTTAACGTTATAAATTAAGCTTATTAAAATAAGGGGATATAAGCGCAAAATGAAATACGTACGTAAAAGGCGTTATCGTTATAAATAACGAAAACTAAAAGAAAATCGAATAATACTTTAAAAACCTTTTTAACTTTAAGAATATTAAATAAGGTTTTTAATATAAGGTTAAATAACCGTACCCTTACCGGCTTACCTAAAAGCCGGCCGAAAACCTTAAAAGGTATAATTTAAATATAACGGAATTTTATAAAAGTAACCTTAATAAATCCGGCCCGCCCGATTAATTTAAACTTTTATAAGGAAATATAATTATAACCGCGGCGTAAATATAAGATTTTAGCAAATAAATAATAACGTACAGGTGAAATAAAGATAAAAGGGTTTAATTCAATTAACGCCGCGGTAATATTACGATAATAGCCATATTATGATAAATTAAAAAAAAGAAATATTACGCACATAAAAATTAATACCAAAATATTACAAATAGCAGAACCGTAAAGCAGGCAGCAGGATAACAGCACGCTAACATACCGACTACGTAACGATAATAATGCTTAATTCCGAAAGGGAAACCGGCGCGGAAATAACTTGGCGATAACCAAAAGTTATCGAAGCGTAAAGGAAACGTCGCTATATTAACGGCCTTCTAAGCAAAATCCAAGGTAAAGGTAATTACGGCAAACACCTTACCCCGGAATATACATTTAGCTAACGCTTATAACTAATAACTATTATTATCAAAAACTAAACGGTATTCGATTACCTTCTTTTAAGCGATAATTTTAACGTCGCTTTAATAACGATACGTTAACGACGTAATTATAAAACGCGCAAATAACGGTATACTTACGGCGTTTCCAGCGGGACGAAAATGGTATACCTATATAAAAGCACGGCAAACGGCTACCCAAACGGGATAATTAATACAGCTCCTTTAATAATAACGTTAACGACGTAATTATAACTATGGGATAAGATTAACCTTTTTCTTAACGTCCGTCGTTTCGAAGCTAAAACGATAGGTTTTTTCGGTTACCTCAAAGGTGGTACATAAGCGTAACACCGTATTACAGATCTTAACTCGAAAGCCAGTATCGTCCTTATAAACCTCGTCGCCGTCGGCGTCGAGGTCGAGATTATTATCGGCATCCAGGGCGATGTTAAAATAAAAGGTTATCTATTTAAATAAGGCCTTTAGGTTTAAGGAATTACCTTATATACCTTCCGCCGGCCAAATTACGCGGCGTTAATAAAATAAACGCGTTACGGTAATAAGAAGATATTATAATAACGCGTATAACCTATAAGCAAATAGTTTTTTCGGTACGTAACGTAAAACGTATATTTGCCCGTTACGGTAATAACGAAATAATAACGAAATATAAGTAACTTATTAATTATCGGGTCGTAATTAAGGATAATATTACGAAAGTAAATTATATAAAGGCATTTAATGCGTATAAACGCTACGTAAGTAATATAAGGTTAAAAAGATATAGTTATAAAAATGAAAAAAAAGTATAAAACGGTTTAATAAAGCGGCGAAAAGGTAATAAAGAAAAAACAGAAAACGGGCGCTGGGGTATTATTATATTATTAATACGGCGTCCTTAAAAAAAAAGAAAAAAAAGTAAATTAAAACTTAAAAAGGTTTAAATTTCTTTTTCTTTTTCGGAAAACGGTAAAGGTAATGGTAGAATTTCTTTACGAACTAACAATATTAACGGCATAAGGATATTACCAGTCCCGTTTCGGAATAGGCGTTATACCCTATACTAACGTCGCAATACCGGAGTAACGGCCTTATATCGTTTGCGCAATACGCGCATTTTGCCAGCTCTCCTACGTTATGGACCAAACCAGCACATTATAAGGTACCTATACTTCGAATCCGGGATGGATTATTTACGGTATAAAGTTTTTCTTATAGGCAGTTAAGGACAACTACCTTAAAAAGAGGAAGCTACTATTACGATACCAACGTTACGGCTTAGCCAAGCAGCCATAACGCTATATAGCTGCAGGCGCACCACGCCCCTTAGATAGTTGTCTCTTTCTTCTTCGTGTAACAACAGAATACCTTACCCAGCCTTTAAAGACGATCAGTGCCGTGACAGTATTACTGGACGTATCAAGGTTAACTAGGCTCCGAAGTTTATTAAACGGTAAAACAAACTTAAAATCCGTTTAAATCGGAATATTACCTATTAAAACTTTCATACAAAAATTTAAAAGTATTCTGTATATAGTTTAAATGCATTCGGGTTATAACAGCAAAATATAGTAACGTAAAACACAAGCGAACGAGCCATATAAGCGAGCGAGCCATTTACCTCACTTTTATAAAAACTCGTAATAACTTTATTAATCTTTCAGATATTTCGATACCACTTCTATAATGGGTTTATTCGCAACTTTATTATTTGTCGGAAAAGTTTAACCGTATTCGGAGTTAAACTGGTTAAGTTACGACCATTTTCGTTTTAATTTATGATAAAAGGTTCGACGTGATATTCTTATGGAACTTACCGAAACCTTTATCGAATAATATGGAACTTTAGAAACTATAATAAAATTATAATTCAAAATTAATTAATGTTTTTTAATTTTATTAAAAAATATTTAACCGAGATATTTAAAAGTAGGTTTATAAAGTCGGTCGAATTTACGCTTTGTCTTTTAAAATGCCTAATTTCGATTTATAATTTTTATAAATTCTTTACTAAGGTCTTTACACAACTAAGAATTCGTTTATGAAGTTTTAAAGATTTATATAAAGCTTTGACGACGTTATAAAATTATGAACATTTGATATTAACATGTGAGTCCGAACGGCTGGCTCGCTTATATAGCTCGCTTGCTTATGTGCTACGTTATCGTAAAAGAAAATGTTTATAATTTTAATAAAACGTAATTTCTACTAAGCTGTCTTTTAATAAGGGGTATAATAACTATAAATATTAAAAAACGTAAATGTATATATATCGGTATGTCACAGGCCACACAGCTCCTACACCGCGGCGCTAAAAAGACAGAGATTGACTGGTCGAGAGACCAAGTTAATTGTAGGAGCTTATAGCTTGGGACCCCGCAGCCCAAGCCCGACATCTTCGCACAGCCCAGCCCTTTACAACGTAATAGAAAATCGAAAATAAGTAATAATGATTTATGTTTTTAATTTTTAAGCTTAAACTTTACTTTCGTTTATTATTTTAACTTGGAAAAGTTACTATTATAAAATCGAAAATATTTATTAATATATATTATAAGTTCGGTATCAGTTAGAGTTATTATATAAGAAATGAATTAAATTTAAAATCAATTTAATATATCGATAAATATATACGAACGTGGACACGAAAGTCGGAACGTTTTCTTATTTTCGACAGTTATCAAAGTTATTATTTAACAAAATTTGAAAAATATTATACGAATAACAGCATTATTATGTCTTACATATACTGATTTTTTATATCATATTTAACACCTAAACGTATCTTACTTTTCTATTTTAAAGCTGGCTTAGTCGTTTTATAATATAGATTTACTATGTCGTTATTAAATTTATATGTCGAAACAGTTTTTTCGCCGGCTTTTTTAAAATTATAAAGATGTTCGATAACATTAAACTCGGATTGGTAAAAGCAGAATTTGTTTTATTCAATTTTTAGAACCGTTTTTTCTGAATTAGAAATTTCTTCAGTTATACTTATATCGACTATTTTCTTGCTCACTGCTGTGAAATTCTTTTCTCCCCTTGCGGAAACCCTTAATAATATCTATAAATTAATAAAATAAGAACGTGACTTATAAAGAAATGTTAAGAATTACCAGGGTAACTCACTGACAAGACTAGTTAAATCCGTGAATTTTATGATAAAAGCTACTTATTATTCTTATATAAAGTCGTTTTTCTTCGAGGACAGAACCTCTAATTACTCGAAAATAACCACATCATAAACAAATCTCGAGAGACTTCAAACAAACGTTTTTAAAAAAAAGAGGAATACTTTCTACAAAAAAAACCCTTTTAGCCGTAAAAAAGCGGTGGTGAAAAAATACAATTAATAACGGCTGAAGATAATAGTCGTAAGAGGGTTAAAACGAAGGAATGGAAGTATAGCGTTTACGACAAGCGGCGTAATAATGCGCGCACTTCGGAAACAGTTATAACTACGTTAAACGAAAATAGTCCGATTAGTTTAAATTAATTTAATACGATATAATTACTTAATCTAAATCTATTATCCTAAGGTGTTAAAATTGGTCCGCTTATTCGTTCGAACTACATAATAGTCTGAGACGTTATATATTATTTAAAATGTCTAACGTATTATATAAGCAAGCCGGCTTCAAAGACAAACGGGCCCGACCTTAGCATTTTATTACGACCAATTTAAATAATACTATTATTATATAATAAATTAATTTAATTTAATCGAAACTATCGTCGCTTAACGTATTTATAAGTTCCTTGTATTACGCGCATTATATTCGCGTATATTATAAATTTTACACTTTCGTTTCTTCTTCTTAAACTTTTGAAAACAAGTACCTTTAATCGCTAGTAATTATATTTTTACCACTACCTTCTCTCCCCGGTATGACCCCCTCTCCCCCCGTATTTATACGATAATCATTTTTACTTAAAACACTTCGTTTTTAATCCTTTAACGTTTACTTTAACAATACGTCGTTTCTTATTATTAGGCCGTTTTCTATAAAGAAAACTCTGTTCGTTAACAAGTATTAAGTCAGCTTTTATTAAAAAAGAAACAAAACTAGTAATTTGACTATCTCTATATGGCAGTTACTTCGTGAGCTTTGTATTTCTTTTTGTAAATAAGGTTCTTGCTCTTTCTTCGAAAAAGAAAAAGTAAATTTCGAACGGTTTTTATTGAGATAAAAAGAATTAAACCGAACGAGGTAAATAGAAAGATTACTTGTGTGAGTATTACTAAAGGAACTTCTAGAGTAGGAAAAAACATTACTTTAGAATCGAACGAAACGTCCTAGGCTTATAAGAAGCGGATTTAATATTATCGAGCCTCATGGCGGCTTGAAACAGGTTGCTAAAACTAATTTCATTTTTCGCAATATAAATATGTTAACAGCGTATGAGAGTTTAAACGTGAAGAGTATAAACGCGTTTTAATATATAAGAAAAGGGTCGGTTGAAAGTTTAAAATTAATGAAGGAAATAATTCGATATATAAATGTAATATTACTATTATTTACGGAATACATTTTAAAGTTTACCGGATGATAACTTTTATAATCACTAAGAATACAGGAATGTTCTAATATTTCGTGCGCGTTTTAATATATTTACCGAAATATTAAATTTGCATTCAACTTAATCCCATAGTTTTGAAGTATTCTTATTTATAACAATTTTGTAATAGATAAATTAACAATTGATATTATAATTAAATATAGGAATAAATTATGCTTTTAACATAAAACTTAATATTCAAATTAAAATTTATTAATTAATGCTTTATAAAATTATAAGCTATTTTCGCTATTTAATAAGTTTCAATGTACTATTCATATCTTAATATTTATAATTATTACATTTAACGTCTCGAACAAGCACTTCGCATTGGCTTTTAGCACCTCGTATTAATGAATCCAAATAACTTAACTATAACATAGTGAATAAATTTAAATTAAACGTATTCTTCGTCGTTCACTATATTTACGATTTTAAAGTACATACACGAATTATATTAAGATTTACTGCAGACGTGTTATTACTATTTTATTTCTTTTAATCTTTCTGAACCGGTATGTTTTCATAGGTATTAATCGGATATTTATTATTATTACTTTTTCTATTGGTTAAAAGTATTAGTTTTTTTTATAATATGTATCTTTTTTTGTATAAAAACGTTGGTTTTAACCTTTTAATCGCGTAAGATCGAGTTATTAAAAAATCAACCTCGACGCGGCTTATGCTGCGCCTTAGGACATGCCCTGCAATATTCGCCTTATAACGCGCCCTGCGCCTCGCAACAAGCTTTAACGCACCCCGCGATGCGCTTGCGATACGCTATATAATATATTTCCCGTCGTGTACCTTTCACATATTAAAGCGGGATACAAAACTGTCGTATATATAAGTCAATAATTCAGTTAAAACCGATTTTCAATAGGTTGACGTTAGTTTTGGCGAAGCGAAAAGAATATTAACTTAAAGCAGTTAAAAAGTGCTCAGTCGCGAATAAAGATTAAAAGAAAGAATAGTAATATAACGTTTGTAGCAAGATTAAAAACAATGCTAGCATTGATTTAAAATGTATGTATGCGGTTAGCGACGACGAATACGGTTGATTTGAATCAATTCGATATGGTATAATTAAGTCATCGAGATTAATTATTACAAGGTATTAAAAACTATCCGTAGTGCTTTATTATAATCTAAAACCTCTTGCCTTTTATAAACGGTCAGAAATAAGGATTCTCTAATCGGATCACGTGCGATTACGTGCGACAACCCCACTAGAATCTCTAGGATCGCTAGCGAATCTAACGATTTAAGATCCTCCGTATAAAACTATAAAATATAGAAAAATATTAATAAGGTTTTAAATAACTCATATAATACGAATATAAAATATTATGTACTTCCGTTGATTAATTTAATTATATTCATTACGTAATAATTTATAACTTAATAGTTAACGAAAATCGAATTATTATATTTAATAATTAATCATCCCGATTAAACGTTATATGTCTTAGGCATTTATTAAGAATAATATTAAATTTATTAATACCAAATTAATAATTACTTTAAAAAAACCTGATTTAAAGAAAAGAATATTATAATAATTATAACTAATAACGTATAACATGACCGAATCACGCCTCTAAGCGAGTTTTGCGTTGTCTTTACCATTTTAATTACTCAACTTTAATCGTTTATTTTTTAATACCATAATATGAAATAATTTATAAAAAAGATGAGAGTAGATCTAGCCATTTAAGCCAAATAAGAAAAACTGGCAAACTAACTGTGAAGTGATTTATATCATCTATAACGTGCCCGAATTCCTTTTAAAAGATCGAATTTACGGTAGATCCTTTTAAGCCGATAATATTCTTAATTCGCGAAATTTAACGGGGACTAAAACGAAATTAACATTGACCGTATCATCGACCTATATAGGTAAACGTTTCCTATCCTGTTTTGACATGTTAAAAATATAGAGAATTTATTACTTACGTGACGTGTTATAACATATATCAAGTTTAACGAAGCGTCGAACATTATTCATGTGTAAAAAGAGCTTAAAACGTGTTTAAATCGAAACATCCATTATTAAAGGATATGTATCTGAAAGTCCAGAAATATTTCGGAAATAATCCGAACTTATTCCACATATAATCGCAACATAGAGATGTTAAAACTATATATTTATAACTTTAACAAAACTGGTTTTGCAATAAAACGTTTTATAATATGAGGTACGGTAATTATAAATATAAAATACTGTACGGAATTTAGAAATAAAAATGAATAATATAAGCTTTTAATTTATAAGCTTAAGTTTTGTTATCATATATTATTTAAGTAATTTATTTCACTTTAATTTCTAATGTCGAAAATAGTTATTACTGGTCAAGAAAAAACTTAATATACGTTATAATACTTAAATAAAAAAACTACTTAAATTTAAAGAAGTTTGATATTTTAATAAATATCTCCCAACGCGTATAAAAAATAAAACATTTTATTATTACTAATAGCTACGAAAACTATCACTCCATAAAATTCGAAGAATATTATATGAATGGCGGCATTATAACATTTTACCAATTTATCGATTCTTTCTATCAGTTTTACACTTTTAACATATCCTATCTTTCCGTTTTAAAACGCGCTTATTCGCTTTATATCGAAAGTTTAATACGATGTTAGTATACTTATATCGCGAAAAAGCTTTTTTTATAGATTTTTACGACGCGGTTAAAGCTACGATAACGTCCGATAATATTAAATCTGGATTCGCTAAAGTTAAACTTAATTTATTCAATCATAATAAAATCTCTTCTCGATTAAACATTCCTCCGGTTATACTTATCCCGCCCGTTTTCCTCCTTACTTTTAATAGTTTTATTTTCCTATTTATAAAGAGATTTAAAAGTATCTATAAAGTAATAAAATAAAAACCTTACTTATAAAAATAATTAAATACTAGTAAGGTAATTACTTATTAAGAATAATTAAATCGGTTAGTTTTATAATAAAACGTTAGACATTACTTTTATATAATATCGCTCTTTTCTAAAAAAAAACCTTGAATTATACGCATCGACCTACAATTGAAGTAAATGCTGAACAATTAAAAATAAATGTTTTCTTGAAAAAGAATTTGTTATATATAGAAACTAGGAGTTTTTAGCTGGAAAGAAAGATAGTAGTGTAGAATTGCAATTAATAACGGCCAAAGGTAATTATTATAAAACCGTTAAAACGAAGGAACTAAAATATAACAGTTACCGCAAGCCGGGATATAATACGCGTATTTGTAAGAAACTCATAAATATATTTAGCGATACAAATGCCGATTAGTTGAGATTAATTTAATATATTATAATTGATTGCTTTAACTTTGTTGTTAAAAGGTGTTAAAAACCGCGCGATTTACTTATTTGCACAACTTGCTTATATTATACGTTAGATAACTAAATTAAAGATTAAGTTAAGATATTATACAGGCCACTTTGGAAAATTCAAATCATAGATTTGGATAATGCCAGAACCTTTTAACTGTCTTTAACTTAAACTAACTTCCATTTTAATTTTAGGGCAATTCTTTCGTTAATAAGAAAAATGAAATTAATATTAGTACTGAAAGCGTTCTTCTTAAAGAAGACGTAACCGTATAGATAAAACTAGGCAAAATAACAGATTATTACTGTGACGGCTGATCCGTTTAACTAACTATTAAACCTACTGGTACGGTTTATATTGGCAGCAGTATTGTAGTGAACTAAGTAATAATCTATGTGATAATTACGGCTGATAAGAACGAATTATCAAAAGTAATCTAGGTAGCCAAGTTATATTACAAGATGGTAATCTATCTAAATTACCAAGAGTAACGAATGTATATATTATAAATTAGATGTTTTTAAACACGTAAATCCCTTGGAATTTAAATTCATTATATATGAAAGGTTGCTATGGGTAAGCGAATTATTTTGAATCCGTACTACATTAATTGCTTCGATTTATTTATCCATCCGGATCTATATTCTGTAATCGTTCTAGGCGTCGATTAATTCCTCGTCTTATCTCGACCGTGTGCCCAAGCTGGTAAGATGTTAGTCTGTAATAGTTATCTTACTTTTATCGCTTTATTAAACCTATCCCTTTGGCAAGCGTTTTAATTTAAGGCGACTTTAAACTGCCTTATCCCGCTTTCGTCTAAGTCGAGTCTTATCCGAATTTTAAAAGTTTTTCGTAATTCGGAATAACCGGGTAAAGTATCGTTCCTAAAATTGAACTCTGAAATTTTAAACTTCGTTATTAATTTTCCTTTTTTTTATTTCGCTAATAACTTTCATATAATTCTCATACCCTTTAGCATAAGGTTTTCAAATATCGATCACGGTTATTCTCGCAAATTATATCATATTCAAAAATTCAAAACTTAAATCGATTTATTGAAGAAGAATCTTCTAAATCGATAATAATGTTAATAAATTTAGTTAGTCTGATAATTTAATAAGACGTATGTGCTGAAAATATATTAATTTTAATAAAATCTTTTATTTACTAAATATTAATAACGTATAACATAAACGAACGGCGCCCATAAGTAAGCGGCGCACTTTTTAGTAGCTGGAAATAATTAATCTAGACACCCTAATTAAAATATATCGAATTAATTTAAATTAATCGGATATCTTTTCGCTAGAAGTATTTATAGCTTTTTCATACGTACGCGCATTATATCCGGGCTTGCTGCAGATACCACATTTCCGTTTTTCGTTTTAACCCTTTTACGATAATTACCTTTAACTGTTATTAACTGCATTTTCTTATTATTACCTTCCTTTTCGGCTAATAAAGCTTGTCTTTTTTATATTGTAAGTGTTCCTCCTTTTTAACGACCTTTGTTTTTAGATTCCGACGTTTGCTTAGGATATAGTTCGTTTCGCGTAATTAAGCGGCTTTAAAAAGAAAAGCTTTTATATAATATTATTAGATAACTTTTTATTAAAAATTAACCGATTTTCTTTTTTTTTAGTAAATTACCTTAGCAACTTTTAATTTCCTTTTATATATAACGTCCCCGTTTCATTGCTTTAAAATTATCTTTAGGTATTTTGGTAAAAGGGAAAAAAATAACAACCGGTAAAGGTAAGCGGAAAGACGATCGGTATAGGTATAACTAAAAGAATTTCCAAATCTGAAAGGATATTATTAAAATCGAATAAAATAAATCCAGCTTTCGCGAATTCGAATTCGATATTATTAAACGTTATGGTAGTATTAAACGCGTTATGAAAGCCGAGGAAATTTTTTTCTTTTGCGATATAGGTATAATAGCGTTATATTAAATTTTCGATATAAAGTGAACAAACGCGCCTTAAAATAAAAAACTAAGATACGTCGAAAGGATAAAACCGGTAAAAATAGGTAGATATATAAAACGTAATAATACAGTTATTTGCGGAATATTTTTCGAACTTTATCGAATAGTAGCTTTCGTAACCGTCGAAAATGAAAAAATGTGTTGATTCTTTCGTACGTTTTCGGATATGTTTATTAAAATCTTAAAAATATGTTAAACCTAATTTATTTGTCGCGTAATTATCATGGTTTATATCAAAGTCTTATTTCAATGCTAATAAATATTTTCGATATTAAAAATTAAAGTAGTTTATTATTAAAATAATAAATAGAAATAAAGCTTAACTTTATAAGTTAATAAACTTTACAATTATAAACTTATTTTCCTTCCTTTTATATATTTATATAAGTTCTTTTCGTTTTTTAATATTTATAACTACCATATTTGATATTATATAAAGTTTAATTACAAGTCTTATTTCGTTAAAGTTAGAAATATTATTTTCTATAATACCGTATTTTGCGATTATTACTCGAATAAGTTCGAAACTTTTGCGGAATATTTTTAAGACTTCGTATAACATTTTTATTAATGGATTATTCGATTTAAACGCGTTAAGTAAGTAATAAATTCACTATATCCTTAATATACTAAAGCTTGATAGAAGCCGTTTACGTATTTAAATTAAGTATTCGGTCGATGATCGATTCTTTTTTAATCGGGGTTAAGTTTTATAAATTAAGGACGGTATCAGTTCGGGCGCGTCGATCGTACTATCGGGCGCTTGAGGTCATATTAGGAATATCGTATATAAAACCAAACCTTTTATAAATAAATTTTAAGTTTCGTTTTTTAACTTGAACGATTAGCGTTATTTTAAATTCTATGATAAAAAGTTTTATAATATTAATATTAATAATAGATAAAGTTAAGTTGTTATTAAGTGCTAGAATTTGCGCCGTTTGTTTATATATGGCGTTCGCTTATATTATACGTTATTATATATTCGGAATTACGTAATATATCATATCTATTAACTATAATTCGAAAGTATAGTATAAAAATAATTAAACTTTAAAACTTGCGAAACCTCCGAAAATCTTATATACGTAATTAACGTCTATCGTTAATATCTAGCTTTAAAGGTCAACTTTAAACTTTATTTTTAAGCTTTATTACCAAGGTTTACTCTTAAAGTTTAACTTTAAAATCTATTACATAAGCCTTAACACTTTCTGAGTTGTATTATTTAACCCTGCTAAATCGTAAACGTAGCGGGAATAAGTTTTATTAAGGTCGAAGTTCGTAAGTAATTATATATTAGTAGTATTTAAACTAATACTTAAAAAGGTTAACATAGAAACTATATAATAATTATAAAAACCATTAGTTATTTATCGTATTCGAATATATTAAACAAAATATATATTATAAAACTACATTAGAAAAAATGTTTAATATATTTAAATATGCTCAGAAATAAGATTTAAACTTATATTAACTCTGCATTACCGGTCGTCTTAACGAAATGTCTTTAAAATAGGTTTAACTGCATTAGAGAAGATTTTTTAATAGATTGTTAAAATGTTATATTAGTTTCTATTAAGATGTTAACATATATATACGGAAATGTTCAAAGAAGAAAAGAATGAAACTCTGAAGAGGATTTACTGTACTTAATTAGTAAGGATCAAAATTAAAATATACTACGTTATTTAGGTAAGTTATAATATATATTATACTATGAACTTACGAAAGTATAATATATTTTCATTATTAAAACTTCAAAGTAATCTTGAAAAGCGAAATAATTAAGATTGAAATATTTTACTTAAATAAATAAAATTAAAAGCGAGAAGTACGAACGTTAAATAAAAAGAAATCTAGTTTTTAAAGATTTAACTACTTAAAAGGTAATTAATAGAAAAAGAATTAGTTTTTATAAAACGATACGTGTTCTAATAGCTCAGTGGTCGTCAGCCTGGGTATTGCATTTTCAATCGCCGCACGGCTGAGGACTCTGTAGCGTACGAAAGACACCTGGTTCGGATCCAGCTCGGCATAACGTGCTTTAGGCTGCTAACCTACTATACGGACCATTCGGAGCTTCGGCTTTAAATGCTATCAGCGGCTACTGGAATAGTCAGGGACATTTAAACCGATTAAATCATTATGTACGTATTGGATTTAGTTACGACATTTACGACTTTTATATAGTTTTTCATCCAGCCTGCCTCTGGGTACGGTTTTTACAAGCTGCTTTTCAGTCGCACCATGTTATTAAACGTATATGTATATAATATGACGTCGTGTCGACGTCAGTATAGAGTGAAATACCTTAATAGCAGGTTATCTTACATAAAAGGGTATTTAAATTTATAAAAAGAAAAATAATTTAATAACGTATTCCTCGCATTAGTAAGCACTATAAATATAATAAAGTGCAACGTTTAATAATACAAAAGAATAAAAAGATAATAACAATATATATAATCGAGGCTTTTTAAGAATTAATTTAAAGCAATAAAATTTATAATAAATAGACTAATATAATTATAATTTTCAGATTATAAAATAAAGATTTTAAAAGAGGCAAAAATTGTCTTTATACATTATTAATATTAACGAGTCGTTATAATAAACCTTTAAATAGAGTAACTTGATAGCGAAAGAAATAAATCAGGCAAACAACCTTATAAAAGTTAGGGTATTTTCTCGTTCTTAATAAAACCGGCAACAATATATCAACAACTAGAATTAAACGCATAAACTAAAGCATTTTAAAACTAAACCAAAGCCTCAGGATTAAACTATTAAAATAAATACGAGAAACGTTGTAATATTTATTAAAAAAGCCCTTATTACCTTGAATGAAATAAAATATATGAAAAGGTAAACTATACAAATACATAAGTAAAGATTTGACTTTTATAATTAAACCGAAAAGGATTTCAATAGTTAACAATAGGATGAGAAATAGTAAAAATACCCGTTATAAAATATTAATAACGTTATTACCCTAGCCACAAGCTGAATTGAAAAGTAAGGGTGCCATAAGAAAAGTCTTTTATTCATTTTCGAAAAATATTATTTTCAAACGGAGGTCGAATTATTTTGAAGAGTTGTAAGCAAAAATCGCGCGAAAGCGATTATAAATATACAAATCCAGTTGTAGTTTAATGGAAATCTAAAGTGAGAAAAAAGAGTTATATAAGAGAGCAAAATGTACTATCGAAATCTTTAAAATAAAAGGATTAATATAAGAAGCTTTAAGGTGACAATTATGAATATTACGAAAGAAATTCCGCAAAAACGGACTATTCCTATAAGAGAGGATTAATATGAAAATAATTTCTATTTGGATTTCATTACTTAGAGAGAAATATGATAGAAGTACTTAATAATTATATTATTAGTTTTACAAATAATGAAATTAGCAAGGTATTTTAATGTTCAGATTAAAACTTATTTTATAACATTAAAAGCATATTTAAAATAGTTTAAGATTTTTTACAGCAAAGTCAAAGGCGGATTAAGCGGTTAAAAGATGTGTTAAAAGGTAAAGGCTGCCTATAAGAAACTCGTAAAATGGTAAAACCTAGAAAAGTAGGCCAAGGCTTGTAAAGCAAAATTCATATACGACGATAAAAGTTAATAATAAGCTCTTAATGTCATAAGTGCGAATTATAAAGCATTAGGTTATCGCATTTATAATTAAAGAAAATTAAAAAGGAAGTATATTATACTAGAAGTAATTAACTAATATAGGTTACTATAAATGAAAAACATAAAGCTTCATATTGCCGAAAACGTATAAGGTTAAATATTTAGTTACGATAATGAGAAGACCTTCCGCGACTATCCGCGAAATTAATTACTTCGAGATCTTCGTAAAAAAGACTAAACCGGACAACGAATTTAGATGTCATTTCGTTAAGAAATTACGACGTAATTTTCGGAACCCCTTAATTAGTTTAGTAACTGGTTAAAAACAGTTCACTTTATATTTTTATAATAGAAAAGAAAAGAATCGGAAAAGGTTTTAATATTAAGCCGAAAAAAGCGATGACAATAAATATAAGAATATAATAAGATTTTTATTTCTGATAGGAATAAATTTCTTTCTAGGAGATATAACCGCGTCGACGAAATTGAATTAAAGAATAGATTTATACCTTAATTCCTAAGCTTTACTAAGCTCATTACTTTGGTAGGCGAGTTTAGACTGCCTTATCCCGCTTTCATTTACGTCGACCTTTGTCGAAACTCTGAGAGTTCTTCGTAATTTGGAACAGCCGGTCAGATTATCGTTCTTGGTTTTCTAGCTTATATTGTTCTGAAATCTGAACGTTAAAACTTTAAAGCTCGTCATTGTCTTGTCTTTTTGATTTCGGTAATAGTTCTTTATAAATCCTATGTTATCCGGTGTAATTATTTTTAAAAATCGAATACTATTACAGTCGTAATTAAATTCTATTTAAAAATTGAAAGATAAAGTCGAGTTTTTTAAGAAAAACGTCTTATATCGATAAAAACATTAATAGGTTTAGTTCGTTTCTAGTTTCATGGGAATTTTATACCGGGAGTAAGATGGTTTTTATAAAATATTTATCGTTACGGATTATCGCTATTGTATATTCGGAATTACATAATATGTTATTTTAATTAATATCATAAGAACGGATCGAGCCGAAAAACTGGCCAAGGTTTCGAAACCTTTTTATATACAGTTAAGGTTTACCATTAATATTTATCTTTAAGGTTTATTTCTAAAGTTTACCGCGAAAGACTTAATATCTCCTAAGTTATATTACCTATAGCAAACTGTATAATTAATGAGAATAATATTTATTAAGCTTAAAGCCTGTCAGCAATTACGTATTAATCGGCTTTAAAATAAGGTTTAATAAGATAAAGATATATAATTCTTCTTAACTAATAAAACTGCTAATTAATTACTGGATTGGAACATACTTAGTATCATATTTATCCTATAAATTGTATTATAAAATGACTTTCTATATACTTAACCAAGGCTGAAAAATAAAGGTTGAACTTGCATTAACCAGGCAGAGAAGCAAAAAGAAATTTAAAAATAAAGGTAGTATAAAAATGTATTATTGCAATGCTTAACTTAAACTTGGAAAGGAGAAATAATTCCTTATAATATCAACCTTTTAAAGCTAAATAATAATTAACGTACAGGTATAAAACTATAAATATAATCGATTATTTCGAAAGACCTTGGAAACGATGTTATAAAAAATAATAAATACAATTACAAAATAACTCTTTAAAATACTAATTAAATTTTACACGATTTATAACTTTAACGCAACGGAATCATAGGTGTTATATAAATACCTCGAAAATAAAGTAAAAGAAAGTTACATAAAACTCTTTAACCTATTAATCGAATATCTTATAATTGTTATCCTAAGAATCGGAAAGTTAAGTTGAATTATTAATTATAAGAAATTAAATAATATTGCAGTTGAAATACAACTCTATTACTCTTAATTAATGAAATAAGGATTTGCTTATATAAAATACCTAATTTCATAAATTTAAATTTTGAAAAAGGGTATAATTAAGTACGTATTTAATTAGTCTACGAATGAAAAATAACTTTGAAAAAGAAATACGAGCCTTTTAAATACCTCACTATACTTTCGAAATTACCAACGTATTATCGCGCCTTTAGCAAATAATTAACTATTTATTTGAAGAATATTTAACTAACTTTCTTCTTTATTATCTTAATAACATTTATATTTATTTAAAGAATAAAAGTGTATGGAAAGTACGTTTATCAAGCTTTTTAAAGCTTATAAAACGCAACTTGATAGGTACAATAGAAAAAAAGCTAGATTTATATTTGAAAAATAGAGAATTTGAGATTTATTACTATCCTAAGGTCCTAATGGCTTCGTAGTCGTAAACCTAGGTGTCGCAATTTCAATCGCCGCAAGCCTAGGCAACCTGCCACGGATGAAAGATAGTTAGTTCGAATCCAGCTTAGAATAACATGCTTTAGGCTACCAATCTACTACACGAACCATTCGGAATTTCGGCTCCTACCGTGTCGGCACCAATTAGGGTGGTTAGGGGCGTTAAAGCTTGATGGGGCTCTGTAATCAATCAAAAATATCGTGTCCGTAATTGAATTTGTTACCGTATTTATGACCGCTATACGAGTTTTTATCAGGCCCGCCTGCGAGTACCGTTTTTGGAGTATGTTTTCCGGTTGCGTTGTGTTATCAAACGTATATGTATATAGTAGACTGGGCGTTAGCATATAGCCCGATACTTTATTAATAACGCTTTATGTTATAATATTACTTTTAGATATATTGAAATGAACTGTAAAAGAAGTGTTGTAGAATAAAAGCGAGAAACGTTTATTATAATTAGTAAATTACTAACTTTCCTTAAAAAAAGCTAATATTTGCTGGAGCCTTATTCTATACTGTAGTAAAACAGTTATACCGTTATTAAATTTGAAATTAAATTTTAATGCATAAAGTAAATATATAAAACCTATTGGAAAATTAAAAATTCGATTATAAATAGATTAATATTTTCATATACTGCTGAAACCGTTTAATTGAGTTAAAAAGAGACGTTTCGAATTTTACTTGAAGTATAATAATTAATTACAGTAATAAAAAAGATAACTTTTACTTTATCGGTCTTTCTTTTTATAGGTTAAATAAAGTAAAGTGAAATTACGTTATTATTAATAGAGAATTTATAGCTATCGTTAAAGCGTTTCGAAAATTGAAATATTACACTACAATCAGCCCCAGTCTTATCCGTTCGCCGAGCAATAGCCGCCCTACCCATACACCAACACCACCACCTTCACTTAGACGTTTTGCAACGAATATTAGGTTAATTAAAAAAAAGGAAGTTATTTACAGGTTTCTTAAAAGCTGAGAATTAATATTTTGAATATCATCCACGGGAGCGACGTACGGCGGTTAATCTTCTAGGGATTAACTTAATAAGTTTCCGGACGAAGCCTAGATCTATCTCCGCCCACGCATTCTGAATTACCTCTTTCGCGTATTCGAAATCCGATTAATTCCTTTTAAGGAGTTTAAATTAAGGCTTTATTTTATATATCTTCTTCTTTAAAGCTCGCCAAACGTATTTTATTAGGTTTAAATCGGGCAAATAAGTAGGCTAATCGATCGTCCATATCTTATAACGCTTTAGCCACTCTGGAGTTATTCCTTTTACGTAAATTAGGGCGTTATCTTGCATAAAGAGATCGCCAGCTTCGTAAAAAGGTAAAAAACCTTGCTTTAAAACGTTATAATAATTTTACGACGTCGCTCCGCCGCGAGGAGCGTCCGGATTACCTTTAACAAATTAGAAAGGGCTTAAACCACCTTTATTATCGCGGAGTTACATTATAGCCCATACCATAATAAATATTCGGGCCTTAACGTAAGGCTTTTTGTTAACAAGGTCCTTCCGGTAACGTTCGTTCGATAAATTTATAACCCAGACGCCTGGTTTATCGGGGTCGTTTTAAACGGTACATTCGTTAAAAAAGAAGGCCCTTATAAGTTAAGCTAAACCCTTTCCTTAGCCGTATTTCTTACAGAACGCGTATTTTTAACGAACGTCGTCCTTGGTAAACGTAATCCTTTTAGCAGTACGCCATTTACGAAGGTGGTACGAATAAAGGAACCGTGCCGTAATAGTTTGGCTCGCTGAAATTCTCGCCGTACTTGCGAGCTTACGATACGTTAAACGAGGCTTCCGGCGAGCAAGCTGATATAAATATGAAGCTTTTCGATTTCGAATTAACTTATCTTTAGCCCGGCAAGGTCTGCTTTTAATTATGTGGTATTTTTTCGCGCGTTTATATTGTTCGTAAACGCGTTGCCGCTTAGTCCCTACGGCGTCGGCCACCTCCGTTTTGCTCGCACCCGCCGCAACGGCCCCCAACATGAAGGCCCTTTGCTCCGGTGTAAATTCCTGACCTTTCTGGCGATTGCCGCTTAGTATGCGGCCAAATTCTCTCAATTCCGACATGATCTGGCTGAGAAATGGGTGATTAAAAGAGAAGTGTTGTTGTTATGAATCCAGAGAACGCGGGTGTGGAGCCGGAGCGAACGGATAAGATTGGGGCTTAGTTTACAAAGAACTTCATAAAATCGAAATACACATAAATTATAAAACATTACCTACCTTAGTACTAATAGAGAATTAATAAAACTATAATTACGTTAGGAAAATGATTCACAAAATACCACTTTATTATTATTGGCTGAAAGCGATAAAGAAATAGTAAAATAAACAGGTTAAGTCGAAAACCAGACTTAAAAAATAAATAATAAATGTTGATTCCTAAACTTTGAATGTTACGTAAAATAGATATCTGTCAATCTGAGAAGTAGTAAGAAATAAAGTAGCACCCATTAATCTACATTAAAGAATTTAGGAATAAAACGATAACTTATCTAAAGACTATTACCTAAAAAAATACACGTTTTAAAAATTACCAAGAAATACTAGTAGGAAACATATACAAATATTGCTTACATGGACACCCAGGAATCTACGAAACATTTAAACGAGTTTAAAGTACTTATTACTTTTCTTAAATTGAATTTAATAGTAAAAATAGTATAATAATGATATTATATATATAATAAGGCACCGACTCGACGACAAAAGCTATACAGAGAACTGCAGCTTTTACCGGTCGTAAAACTACGACAGAATTTAGTTACGTTCGATTTTATTACAAAGCTAATATTATTAAGAGATCTAGTTCCGGGCATATATTATAGTAACAACCTTATAATTATTAACAGATTGACTAAATTTGGTTATTTCTTATCATATAATAAGGATACCGATGTAGAGTAAGTAGTATATGTATTTTTAAGACACATCTTTAAAATATATAGATTACGAATAAAACTGACTTTTAAAAAGGTACGATATTGATTTCTAAACTTTAATAAGGTTTTAAAATATGATATTAAACGCTGATTTGCGATACTATATTAAAATATAAAGTAAATAATTAAACGTAAAAATTATTTATCGAATGAATTACTTTTAATATTAGTTATTATAATAGCATTGCAACGACTTTAATAAACGCTAATTTTAGTTTTATACTAGAGGTTTAAAAAGACCTCCGCGAAAAGTCTTTTAATGTTAAAGTAACTTTTATATTAGAGTAATTTAGGTAATGATATAAAAAATAAAAATGAATAGAAACTTTTAATCCGTATGTAACTAGAGAAAAACGTATTATAATTAAAAAAAAGTTAAAAGGACTAACCTTCCGAAATAAAAAGATGATTTACTTAGTCATTAAAAACCTTAAACGGAACGACTAAATAAAAAACTTACTTTAAAGTATCTTAGCTCGGATAAGATTATTTAAAAAGATTTAAAAAAATAATTACTAAATAACATTGCCATTTAAATTCGAACTTTATCTAATTCTTTACCTTTTCTTGTTCCAATTAACCATAGATGAGATTAGAGTTAATACAGGGCATAAAGAAAAGGGAGAGAAGGATATACTAAAATGTAGAACTGAGGGAATTGTAGACATACGGAAAAGAAACGGACTTGCTGAATATTTAATGAAGTGAAAGTATTACCCAGATTTCAAGACATCTAAGAACCTTTTAAAAATTTTATAAACGCCGAACCCCTTCTAGAAAACTTTTACAAATAACGCTGGAACTACTTCAAATAGCTTCCTAGTCCAGTTCCGCTGGAACAAATCAACCAGCAGCTTCAAAACTTGACCAATTAATAATAACTGCAGGTTAAAACATTTCAGCGTTAATGGTGGAGGTTTCCGTTTCCTGGCTTTTATAGTTTAAACGTTCCAGTTCTTCTAGATTATCGATACCCCGCGTTACGGCTTTTATTACTTTATTATGCGAAGTTTTCTTTGATTGTTAAATTCGACGCGTACAAATCTTAACCAATTCCATAACCTTTATGGCAAGCTTTAATTCGATTTTCATCTTTTTATATTATGGAACAAGTTTTTAAAATTACGTAAAAATTAAACCTCGTACATTGCAATTACTTTAGTCGTATTATATACAAAAGAAATAGGGGAAAATCGTTGTTAAAAATCTTACAAGATAACTTTCGACGCCTATAATAAGGATACGACTGTTACAGAAACGGGGGTTCCTGTCTTAGAGAGACCGACCTTTGGGGCCTGGCTCGTGCCCGTCAACGGGTAAACCTCGGGGGAAGGGCTTGGCTCTCAAAGTGATCTGGTTGATCTGGATGATCTGGGACCAAATCACACAGATCATACAGATCCACGACACACTCACTTTTGGAGTAGGGGTATATAATGAATCAGTCTCTTATGTAAATAGTACCTACTTAGTTTCGCTCTTTAGCTATCAATCTAAACTTTTAATTAAAAGCAACTATACCGTTCTTTAATTAACGGAAAAATCTTTAAACCTTTTCAACGAATAAACCCTTAATAAATTATTCCTTACCTTATTATTACTTATAAATCAAGACCCTATTTCGGATACTGCTTATACTTTTAGATAAATATATAACAAATTCGTTATATTTTAATAATTTCTTAATTAATAGCGTACGGATAATTCCAAGCCTAATTAGGTATAAGCTTCCCTAAATTTAATAAAAACGATATTATAAAGCGACGTTTAAAAAACAAACAATATACCTAAGTCCCGTTATAAACCAATAAGGGATTAATAACCAGATTAAATAATTTACCCCTTATCGAAAAAGCTTTTTAGTTAATAAATAATATTATGCCTTTTATAACTCGAAATAAAAAAAAACCTTCTTTTTTTTAAACCTAATAGCTAACCCCGGTTTTAAAGGATATTATTAAAGTCCAAGGAAATTCGGAAAAAAACAAAAGCCAGTAATCCAGAAACCTTAGGGCCCGAAAAAAAAAAGAGAAAGCTTTCTCCTAAAAGAAAATAAAAATCTTATTACGCAAAATCCAAACCTTGGAAAAAGACAAAAAAAAAAAAAAAACCCTAACTTTCTAAAAAAAGTATGGTTTAACCTACCCGAAAAATAAAACAAAAAACCCTAGCACCCTTATTATTCGGCCTTAATCGATACCGCGAAGCTATTATCCTACCCCCTAACTACCATGGAATGCCGGAAATTAAGGGCTACAAGTTAATTACCTCGAAACCTTATAATGGAATTACAGATATGGAAAAATTCTTCGTCTAAGCCAGAATTTACCTTAAGTTTTACCAAAGCTTCTTAACGGAAAACTATTAAAAAATAATAACTATTTTCCAGTTACTTACTAAACGAATCTTTTTATAATTTAAATCTATTATAATGGATTACTTGAAAAATTACCTTAAAGAATCCTTAAATATTACCAGTTATATTTTTAACAATTACCGATATTTCCAAAACCGAATGCGAATTATGTTTAAAAACCTAAACAAAAAACAGCAGGCGGTAAAATAATTACACCTTTTTTATTAAACCAAATTAGCCGCAAAATATACGACGGAATTTAACCGCTTGGCCATAATTTTCAACCTACCGGAAAACGCGTTATTTTATCATTTTTATAACGGCTTAAAACCTTAAATTAAGGATAAGATATATATAATATCTAAGATAAGATTCTTTTAAAAATATACCGATAAAGCAATTATCGTTAATGGACGTACCTTTAACCGGTACTTTGAAAAAAAAGAAATTAATAAACGAAATAATAATAAAAGCTTTAATAACCGAATTAAAAAGGACAAAGGCAAGCCTTAAAAAGAAATAAATACAAATTTAAAAAGGCTCCAAAAAAATAAGTTTAACATAAAATATCCTAATTATGGCAAAAAGGGATATTTTAAAAATAAGTATCGTTTTCCCGTTAAAAGGAACTCCAAAAAGGAAGGAATTCCTTAACCCTAAAAAAAAGCTAAAACGGCTAAATAAAAAACCGATAATAAGGGAAAAAAGGAAAAGAAAAAAAGTCAGTACGACTTTTTTCCAGCCAGAATTCACTATCGCCATTATCATTTAAATCCAGAACGACATCCCAAAATACGAAGATTAACTTATTTACCAGGACTTTAAGGTTAAAACCTACAAATATCACCCCGGATAAACGGCTTCCAGGATAACTATAAAGCTAGGATACTTCTGCCACCTTAATATATCTCAGTATAAGATATATAACGAAAATGGTTAGTTTCGACCCGACGTTAATAATTACGGATAGTTATTCCCGGAATTTTGTAAGCTCCCCGAATGCATAGTATATACCAAACCCCAAACAAACCAGCATAATTTACTGCACTTTACCATTTATTACGTCGACAACTATCTTATATATCTTAAAGCCAAAAGAAATAATGATTTTTAGCCTAAATAAAACGAAAAAATATTTACCGAACTAGATAACGAATATAGATATACAAAAACTTCTTAATAACTAGAATACCCTAGGTTTTATTACTTACATCCCGAATTAAAATAAAGCTAAAAAGCTATATCGTAAAGATATTTATATTATTTCCCGATACTTTGCATTTATTACGAACTTTTAAATATGGGAATACCTCTTTCGGAGGTTTATATTTTTAACCCGATAACCCGAAAAATATAAAATCAAATATTAAGCTCAAAAAAACCAATCATTTTCGAATGCAAATATAGCAAGAAAAACATGGTTTAAATGCAAAAATAATCAATATACTAAATACGCTATTCGAAAAGTACGCGAATGGAAATTTTCTTAGGTTAAACATTATTACAAATTAAAAAACGCTAAAGGCCTTCGAAAATAAGGCATCGAAAAACCCCAACTTACAAAACCTTATATAAGGTAGCAAAAGGATTACGTAGCCAGATCGAAATTTCCCTCTAATATAAAAATAGCATATTTAAAGCTATAATCGATTCAGGAACTAAAAATAACTTTATTTTTCCCGTAACGGCAGAAAAATATCAAGTTTTTTGGAAATATAAGTTAAAGTCCTATAAACTACGAATAATAAACGGAAGCTTATTTAAGTATAAAAACAAACGGATTCTACGAGAAACTAAAAAACTCCCTATTTAGATTTAAGGATATTAAAAACGAATTTTATTGAATATTGCCGACATTTCCGGATATAACATTATCTTGGAAATGCTATGGCTTAGGACTAGCAATTTATATATCAACTAAAAATACCAAACACTTTTTTAAGAAAACAATAAAAAACTACCTAAGGAAAACAAGCAGAAGATCTGCTATATTATCAAAAAGGTATAAGTGCCAGATTAAGCGGGAATAATACCACCTAAATATCGAAAATTTAAAAATTTATTCAAAAAAAAGAAAATTACGAATTATTATTATATGGTTAATAGAACCATCGGATACTTATTAAGGAGGGATATTATCTTAAACTTTATAAAGTTTACCATATAAACCTTATAAAGTTAAAAGCCTTATGGAAAACCATTTAAATCGATTTAAAGAAAGGATATATTCGACTTTTTAACTTTTTTACTAAATACCCCGTCCTTATGGTATTAAAAACGAAGAACGGAAAACAAAAAATTAACGAAAATGGAGACTTAGTTCTTAAAAGAATTATCAATTACAAATAACTTAATAATATTACCATTAAAATGGATACCCTTTAACCTTTATAAATATATTAAAAAAAACGCTAATAAAGTTAAATAGTTTATTATATTTAACTTACGAAACGGTTACTACCGTATTCGAATAACTTAAGGAAAGGAATGGAAGACGGTATTTAAAACGATATATGGACTTTATAAATACCGAATAATGCTTATAAAACTTACTAATACTTCCGTTAGTTTTTAACGCCTGGTTATAATTATTTTACGAAAGTATTTGGATAAGTTTATATTCGTTTACCTCGATAACATTTTTATTTACTTCGGAATTTTGGAAAAGCATAAATAGCATATAGCTTAAGTATTCAGGACCTTAAATAAGGTAATTATCCGAGCTAACCCAGCTAAAAGCGTATGGTATACGCAAAAGTTAAATTTTCTGGGATATATATTTACCCCCGGCTAAATTTAAATTTAACGCTTTAAAATAAAAGCAATTAAAAACTGGCCTATCCTTAATAAGGTAACCGTTATAGATATCCGGCAAATCTTAGGATTTACGGGATATGTACGAAGCCTAATTAAGGGATACGGAAAAATAGTTAAATTATTAACGAAATTTATTACCAAAAAGTATATTAGTAAGAAGTTTAAGCTTTTAAAGGATATAAAAAAGGTATTTTAAATTTTAAAAAACGTAATTACTAGTGGACCTATAATGAAATTACTTAACGTAAATAAAAAAAAGGGCCTAAAAACGGACGCTTCGGATTATGCATTAGGTGCCGTCCTAAAATAATTAAAGGATAACGATAAATAGTACCTAATGGCTTATTATTCGAAAGTATTTAAAAACGTATAATTAAGATATTCGATTTATAATAAAAAGTTATTAATAATTATTAACGTTTTTAAAAAGTAAAAACTTTTCCTTAACGAAATTAAAGAACCTTTTAATATTTATTCCGATTATAAAAACCTTATCCGGTTTATAAAGATATAAAAACTAAATAAACGACATAAAACTTAAATAGTTTTCCTATTAAGATTTAATTTTAAAATATATTATATTAAAAAAAAGGAAAACATTTAAATGGATATTTTTAATCGTAAAGGCGATTATAATCCCAAGGTTGCTAAAAAAAGTATGCAGATGTTATAATATAACCAAAATAGTATTATATAATTATGCGAGATTTTAAAGAAATTAACTGTTAAACTTCTGACATAATTTCGAAGTTCTTACGATATAACCGAAAAAAAAGAAATTTAATAGCTAAAATGACAGCCAAAAAGCCAGTTATTATACCATGGCAAAATTTATGTTCTTAAGAACTAATAGGAACAATTCGTAAAGGAATTTTATAAAAACTTATTATATGGATATTAAGAAATCTTTAAGATTACCCGACGACTATAGGAAAAGTACGACTTTTTAAAACTGCGCCAAATAATTAAAAAGGTTATTAAGAATTATAATATCTTGCAATAAAGCCAAAGTAGCATGCCACAAGCTTTATGGGCTGTTATAACCTATTAACATTCCTGATAAGGTATGGAACACTATAGCTTAGGATTTTATTACCAGCCTTCCTTTATTTAAAGACCCAATTACCGAAATCGAATACGACGGAATCTGGGTGATCGTTAACAGATTTACCAAATATGGGTACTTCTTACCTTTTAAAGGAACTGCGACGGTAGAGTAACTAACCTATGTATTTATCCGATATTACCTTAATAAATACGGAATACCAGAAAAGATTATTTCTAATTGAGATAAGTTTTTTATATCCAAATTTGGGACCAGTTTTTTTAAATAAATAGGTACTAAGCTTAACTTTTTGACAGCTTATTACCTTTAAACAAACGGTTAAATAAAACGACTAAATTAAACCTTAAAATAATAGCTTCGAAATTACGTTAATTACTAACAAAACAGTTAGGTAAAGTTTTTATTATTGGCATAAATAATTTATAATACGTTTACTAACGAAAATATGGGCATATCCCCCTATATAATTATATACGGACATAAGGCGATAACCTAACAACCAAAGCAGTCGACATACAAAGTTTTTGCAATTATTACCATAACGCCTTAAATAAAAATAATAATAACTAAAATTAAAACGATATAATCCCGCCTATAAACCGAATTGCGTTTTTTCTAATAAAGAATAACTTAATATTATAATAAGAAAAGAATTAAAGGATTAATTTTAATAAGGGGAAATAAGGTCTACTTGCTACGTTAAAGGTAAAACGTAACGTTAAATATTTTACAAATTAAAACTAAAAGATTTAACGATAAGCTTAATTTTAAAAAACTTGGTCCGTTTAAAATTAATAAAGTTATTTTTAAAACTAATTACCGATTGTTATTACCTAAGATAATAAAGATATACCTTATTTTCCATATTTCTTTGCTTAAATTAATAGGTTAAAACGCGCCGTTAAAAACAAACCTGGAAATCGAAAGGGATGATAATAAGTACGAAATCGAACGAATATTAAATTCTAGAATAATTAAAAATAAAATCCAGTACCTAATTAAATAAGAAGGATATTTATACGAAAAAAATATTTAGGAACTATTTAACCATTTAACGAATGCGATAAACTTGGTTAAGACGTTTTACCGGCAGAATCCTGACCGACCGTCTCCAGCGCGGCCAGGGTCGCGGGCGACAATGGTCCCCCGTTTAAATCTAACCTTATGGCGTTTTAATCGAACGAAGTAAACGTTTCCGCCATGGCGTCTATCTTAAAAGCAAGCTGCGCCTGTTTGGCCTTTATACGACGTTACTTTTTTTCCATCTTTTCTCGTTTTTTTAATTAATATAACTTTAAACCTTTTTTTAATAACTTTACCGCCCTCTTTTTGAAAAGGTCCTGCTAAAAATGCAACCGCCTTAATCTTTTAATAAACTTCAGGAACTTTTCGTTTTGTTTACGACGTTCTTTTTTTACAACTTCCTGGTACGCTAAAAACTCGTCCTTTAAGGCACGTTATTCCTTTTATAACCGTTCTTGCGTTTCGTTTATTTTTTTAAGGGAGTTCATAATTAAAACGTTACAAAAAGAATGTTAATAACGAATGTAATAATTGCAGTATAAAAACTTAAAAACATAACGATAATCAACTTTATTAAACCGAATATAATTAAAATAAGGAAAAGCCTTAATACTAAATTTCTTAATTAAATTAATACGAATATTACGAAAACCCCGTTAATTCAAATAAGGCTTTTTTTCTTCTTTTTAAATACGACCTATCATGGTAAAGTTAATTAAAAAATCCTTAAAAAACCTTTTCCAACAAAAACAAAAATAACCACCTACGGTTCTTATCTTTAAGATAAAGATCCTTAAAAAGGGAAAATAATATTACAAAAACGGGGGTTCCTATCTTAAAGAAACCGACCTTTAAGGCCTGGCTCGTACCCGTCAACGGGTAAACCTCGGGAAAAAGGCTTAGCTCTCAAAGTGATCTGGTTAATCTGGATGATCTGGAACCAGATCACACAAATCATACAGATCCACGACATACTCATTCTTAAAGTAAAGGTATATAATAAATCAATCTCCTATATAAATAGCACCTACTTAATTTCGCTCCTTAGCTATCAATCTAAGCTCTTAACTAAAAGCAACTGCACCGTTTTCTAATTAAGGGAAAAGTCTTTAAACCTTTTTAACGAACAAACCCCTAATAAATCATTCTTCGCCCTATTGTTACCTGCAAATCAAGACCCCATTTCGGATACTGCTCATACTTCCAGGTGGATATATAACAGGTTCGTTACAAAGACATCCTTTAAACGGGATTAAAAAAGATAATAGATAGATAACTATTACCTTTCGTAGTTTTACTCTTTAAAAAGATTTAATTAGTTTTTAAACATTATTAATCATTATTATAATAAACTGTATAAAAGAAAAACTCATAAATCTTTAGGACGAGGATTTTAATGTAACGAACCTGTCATACATCCACCTGGAGGTATGAGCAGTATCCGAAAAGGGGTCCTGATTTGCAGGTAACAATAGGGCGAGGAATGATTTACTAGGGGTCTGTTCGTTAAAGAGATTTAAAGACTTTTCCCATAGTAAAGAACGACTGCTTCTGGTTGTAGGCTTAGATTGATAGCTAAGGAGCGAAAACTAAGTACGTGCTATTTATAAAGGGAACTTAGTTTATATATATCCGATTATCCTTTAATAAGTATGTCGTAGATTTATGTAATTTATATAATCTGGTTCAGATTACTTAAATTATTTAGATCACCAAAATCGTTAAGAAGACTAAACCTCTTTATCCGTAATTTACCCGAGATGGGTTTATATTAGGCCTGATAGGTAGGTCTTTTAAAGATAAGAACCCCTGTTCCTGTAACACTTTTTTTTTCAAGAACTTTTGTCCCAAAGATAAGAGTCGTAGAGGGCCATTTTTATTTTAGAAAAAGTCCTTCTGAAGATATTTTAACTAACTTTATTATAACAAGCCGTATTCAAAAAAAAAGAATAAACCCTTTCCTAAATTAACGCGATTCCCGCGACGTTCGAGCTAATTCGATTAAAAAGTTTGGCCTTAAGGCTTTTCTTTATTCCAATTGGAACCGTTTTAGCGAAACGGATTGTTTTTTCGTTTCTAATATTTCGAGTTGCGATTATTGCACTCGTCGCCAGCGTTTAACCTGTAACGTCCTGACTATGAACTTATTAACAAAGTTGGGCGAAATGCACGATCGCCTAGAAAAAGAGCAACAAAAGGTAAAGGACATTTTAGTCGTATATTAAGAGGCTACCCAAAAAAGGATAAGAAAGTTTATTAGGCGGATAGAGCGCTTACGCGTTTAGCAGCAAGTTTTTTAAAAAAAAGGTCGTAGCTATTCTGAAAAAGGAATATAAGTTGGATCAACTAGAAAATAGGAGAGATTAAAGGAAGAATAGCGGCGTATAGAAGCGGAGCAAGTACGGTTTGTTTCCGAGATAGATGCCATTACGAAAGCGTTTATTTCCTTTAACTAGATCGCCGTAGGGTTAGATTTAAGTGGGGGACCATTATCGCTTGCGATCTTAACCGCGTTAAAAACGGTCGGTTAAGACTTTGCCGGTGGAACGTCTTAACCAGATCTATCGCATTCGTCAGGTGGTTAAATGATTCCCAAGTACTTTCTTTATATAAGTATCCTTTTTACTTAACGAGGTACTGGATTTTGTTTTTAATTATTTTGGAATCCAGTATCCTTTCGACTTTATATTCGTTATTATCTTTTTCGATTTTTAAAGTTGTTTTTAACCGGGTATTTTTAGGTGCTAGTTTAACTAAGGAAATATGAAAACCAGAGTATATTTTTATTATTTTAAATAATAATAGTTAATATTTAATTTTGAAAATAACTTCGTTAATTTTAAACGGACTAAGTTTCTTAAAATTAAACTTATCACTAAATCTTTTGGTCTTAATTTGTAAGATGTTTAACGTTGCGTTTTGTTTTTAACGTAAAAAGTATTCCTTATTTTCTCTTACTAAAATTAATCCCTTTATTTTCTTTTTATTATAGTATTAAGCCATTTTTCGTTAAAGAAACTATAATTCGGTTTGTAGTTGAATTTATATCGTTTTGATTTCCGTTACCATTATTTTTGCTTAGGGAGCTATGATGGTAATTATAAAAGTTTTATGTACCGATTATTTTGGTCGTTAGGTTACTGCCCCGTATCCGTATATAGTTATATAAGGCAATATGCCCATATCTTCGTTAGTACATGTATTATAAGTTATTTATGTTAATGGTAATAGCTTTACCTAATTATCCTGCTAGTAGTTAACATAACTTCGGAAATATTATTCCAGGGTTTGGTTTAGCCGTTCCGTTTAATTATCTGTTTAGGGGTGATAAGTTGTTAAGATCTTAAGATTAGCCTTTATTTGTTTAAAAAAGTTAATGTTAAATTTAAATGTAAAAAGTTTATTTCGATTAGAAATAATCTTATCTAATATTCGGTATTTATCGAGGTAATGTTAAATAAATACATCAACTAGTTGTTTTATCGTTGTAGTTCCTTTAAAGGGTAAGAAGTACTTATATTTAGTAAGTTTATTAACGATTACCTAGAGTCCGTCGTATTCAACTTTAATAATCAAGTCTTTAAATAAAGGAAGACTGGTAATAAAATCCTAAGTTATTGTTATGGTACCAACGTTACGGCTTAGCTAAGCAGCCATAACGCTATATAGCTGCAGGCGCACCACGCCTCTTAGATAGTTCTCTCTTTCTTCTTCGTGCAACAACAGAATACCTTACCCAGCCTTTAGAGACGATCAGTGCCGGGACAGCTATAGTGTTCCACGTTTTATTAGGAATGTCGGTAGGTTGTAATAACCCGTAGGGTTTATAGTGTATTATTTTGGCCTTATTGTAAATGTTATGATTTTTAATAACTTTTTTAATTATTCGACGTAATTTTAGGAAATCGTAGTTTTCCTATAGTCGGCGGGTAATTTTAAAAATTTCTTAATATCTATGGAATAGGTTTTCGTAAAATCTTTTTATAAATTATTCCTGTTAATCCCTAGAAATATAGATTTTGCCATAGTATAAGAACTGGTCTTTTGGCTGTCCTTTTAGCTGCCGGACCTCTTTTTTTTCGTATCGTAGGAACTTCGGAACCGTATTAAAAGCTCGGGAGTTGGTTTCCTTAGGATTTCGTATAAGTATATAGTATTATTTTTGTTTTACTGTAACATTTATATGCTTCGTTTAACAATCTTGGGGTCATAGTCGCCTTTGTAATTAAAAATATCTGCCTGGATATTCTTTTTCACTTAATATGATATATTTTAAGTTAAACCTTAATGAGAAAATTATTTAAGTTTTAAATTATTTAATTAATTCTTATACATTTATAAATCGAATAAAGTTCTTATAATCGGAATAAATATTGAAGGGTTTTTACTTCCGTTTAAAAAAGGCTCCCACTTTTTAAGAGCGTTAATAATTACCAATAATTCCTTATCGTAAATCGGATATTTACATTCGGCATTTTTAAACGCTTTTGAATAATAAGCTACTAAACATTATTTATCGTTATCTTTTAATTATTTTAGGACGGTACTTGATACTTAATTTGAAGCGTTGATTTTTAAGGGCTTTCTTATCTACATCAAGTAATTTTATTCTGGGTTTACTAGTTATTACGTCCTTTAAAATTTGAAATACCTTTTTTACGTCCTTTAGAAATTTAAATTTTTTATTAACGTACTTTTTGGTAATAGCTTTCATTAATGGTCTAACTATATCTCCGTGTCCCTTAATTAAGCCTTATACGTAATTTATAAATCTTAAAACTTATCGGATATCGGTAACGGTTACCTTATTAAAAAGAAGCCAATCCTTAACTGCTTCCATTTTAAAACTTTAAATCTAATTTTAGCCAAAGGTAAGTATATATCCTAAAAGGTTTAGCTTCTGCATATACCATACGCTCTTAACTGGGTTAACTCGGATATTCGCCCTATCTAAGGTCTTAAATACTTAAACTATATGCTATTTATACTCCTTTAAAGTTTCGGAATAAATGAGAATATCGTCGAGGTAAACGAATACGAACTTATCTAGAAATTTTCGTAAAATGGTCATAACCAACCGTTAAAAACTAACGAGGGTATTAATAAGCCTTATAAGCATTATTCGGTATTGGTAAAATCCGTATATAGTTTTAAATACCGTTTTCCATTCTTCTCCCTTAACTATTTCAATACGGTAATAACCGTCTCGAAAATTAAATATAATAAACCATTTAACTTTGCTAGCGTTTCTTTTTTCAGTATATTTATAAAGGTTAGAAGGTATCCATTTTTAATCGTAATATCGTTTAGCTATTTATAATCGATTACTTTTTTAAAAACTAAATTTTCGTTTTCGTTAAACTTTTACTTTTTACGTTTGATCATTAATACCATAAAAACGGGATATCCAATAGGAAAATTAAAAGGTTAAATATATCCTTCTTTCAAATTAAGTTAAATGGTCTTCTATAAAACCTTTAACTTTTTAAGGTTTGTATAATAAATCTTATAAAGTTTAAAATAATATCCTTCCTTGATATATATTTAGTAATCCTATTAACCGTATAATAATAACTCGTAATCTTCTTTATCCTTAAATGACCTTTTAATTTCCTGGTACTTAGGTGGTACCGTTCCGGCTTAATCTGGAACTTATATTTCCTTAATAACATAATAAACTTTTTAATCGTTTTCCTTAAGTAGCTTTTTATTACCTTCCCAAGAAAATATTAATTAATATATAAATTGCTAAGCCTAAGCCGTAATGTTCCCAAGATAATGTTATATCCAAAAATGTCGGCAATATCCAACGAAATTCGTTTTTAATATCCTTAAATCCAAACGGAAAATTCTTTAATTTTTCAGAAAGTTCGTCCATTTTCATACTTAAATAAGCTTCCGTCAATTATACGTAACTTATAAAACTTTAACTTATATTTCCAAGGAACTTAATGTTTCTTTACCGCCGCGGGAAAAATAAAATTACCTTCGGCTTCTAAGTCGATTATAACTTTAAATATCTTATTTTTATATCTAAAGGAAATCTCGATCTAACTGCATAACCTTTATATTACCTTATACAAGGTCTTATAAATTAAGGCTCCTTAATACTTTAATTCCGAAAGCTTTTAAAGTTTTTTAATTAATATTATTTATTTATAAAAAAGCGTTTCCATTCTTGGGCTTTCTTTATAGCATGCTTAATATAGTAATTATTCATATATTTATACCATTTCTTTTTACCAAACTGGCATTCGAAAGTAACTACTTTCTTTAAATTTAACCTTTAACCTTACATCCTTTAAATCGTACAGTTAAAAATACTGACCTCCAAAAAAGGTATTCCCATATCTAGACGTTCATATTAAATATAAAGCATTAAAAAGTAATACAAGTATTTTTACGATATAGCTTTTCAACTTCGTTTTAATTCGGGATATAAATAACAAAACCTGAGGTATTTTGTTTATCGGGAAATTTCTATACATTTATATTCGTTATTTAGTTCAGTAAGTATTTTTTTCGTTTCGTTCAGGCCAAAAAGTATTATCTTTTTTAACTTTAAAATAAACGAAATAATCGTTAAGGTAACAAGCGGTAAAATATAACAACTTATGCTAGTTTATTCGGGGTTTGGTATATACCGTACATTTAGGAAATTCGCAAAATTCCGAAAGTAACTATCCGTAATTATTAACGTCGCGTCGGAACTAACTATTCTCGTTATGCATTTTACACTAAAATATATTAAAATAACAAAGGCATCTTAACTCTATGGCCATCCTGAAAATCGTTTATCCGGGGTAATATTTGCAAACTTTAACATTAAAATCTTGGCAAATAGGTAATCCTCGTATTTTAGGATATCGTTCTGGATTTAAATAATGGTAACAATAGGAAATTCTAACTGGAAGGAAATTAAATTAATTTTTTTCTTTTCCTTTTTGGCCTTACTATCGGTTTCTTATTTAGCCGCTTCAGTTTTTTTCTGCGGTTAAGGAATCCTTTTTTTCTTAAAGTTCCTTTTTACGGAAAAGCGATTCTTACTTTTAAAATATCCTTTCTTACCATAATTAAAACCTTCTATATCGGACTAATCTCTTTTTTAGGCTTTTTCGAAGCGGTATTTACTTCCTTTTAAGGTTTGCCCTTATCCTTTTTAGGTCGATTATTAAAACCTTTATTGTTATTTAGTTTATTTATTCCTTTTTTTTCTCAAGGTACCGATTATAAATACGTCGGTTAACAATAATTACTTCATCAGTATATTCCTTAATAGATCCTATCTTAAATACCATATATATTTTATCTTTAACTTAAGTTTTCAAGTTATCGTAAAAGAAATAAAATAACGCGTTTTCTTATAAATTAAGATTGCGGCCAAGCGGTTAAATTCCGTCCTATACTTTGCAGCTGATTTAATCTACTAAAGGAGGTATAATTATTTTACCGCATATTATCTTTTATTTAGGTTCCTAAACATAATTTATATTCGATCTTCAAAGTATTAGTAACCGTTAAAGATGTATTTAATAATATTTAAGGATATCCCGGGGTAATTCTCCAGATAATCCTTTATAATTAATTCGAATTATAAAGGAATTCGTCCAATAAGCGGCTAAAAAATGGCCATTACCTTTTAATAATCTTCCGTTATGGAATTTTAATAAAACCTAAGGTAAACTCTCGTTTAAACGAAGGATCTTCTTATATTTGTAATTCCGTTATAAGGCTTCAAAGTAATTAGTTTATAATCTTTAATTTCCGGCATTCCGTAGTCACCAGGAGGTAAAATAATGGTTTCGCGGTACCGATTAGGCCCGAATAATAGGGGTGCTGGGATCTTTTCTTTTATTCGTTAAGTAAATTATGCCATCCTTTTTTTAAAGTGTTAAGGTCTTTTTTCCTTATCCTTCTTTAAGGCTTGGATTTTACGCAGCAGGACTTTTATTTTTTCCTTAAGGAAAAGCTCTTTTTCTTTTTCCTTTAGACCTTAAAGTTCCTAAGCCTTCAGTTCCTTTTCGTTTACCGAATCTCTTTAAACCTTAATAACATCCTTTAAAGCCGGGGTTAGATATTAAGTTTAAAAGAAAAAAAGGTTTCCCTTATCTCGAATTGTAAAAAGTATGATATTATTAATTAATTAAAAAACTGTTTTAATAAGGGATAAATTATACAATTTAATTACTGATCCCTTATTAGCTTATAACGGGAATCGGATATATTATTTATTTTTTAAACGTCGTTTTATTATATCCTTTTCATCAAGTTGAGTAAAGCTTATGCCTAACTGGGCTTGAAATTATTCGTCGGCTATTAATTAAGAAGTTATCAAAATGTAACGAACCTATTATATATTTACCTAAAGGTATAAGTAATATTAGGAAAAGTGTTCTAATTTGCAGGTAACAATAAGGCGAAAAATAATTCATTAAGAGTTTGTTCGTTAAAAGGTTTAAAGACACTTTTTACAGTAAAAAACGCCCATCTTTGGCTATAGGCTTAGATAAATAGGTAAAAAGCGAAAACTAAATAAGTACTATTTACATAGGGAACTTGGTTTATATATATCCGATTGTCCTTTAATAAATATGTCGTGGATCTATGTGATCTCTGTAATCTGGTCCAGATCACTTAGATTACTTAGATCACTAAAATCGCCAAGAAGGCCAAGCCTTCTTGTCCGTGATTTACTCGAGATGGGTCCACACTAGGCCTGACAGGTAGGTCTCTTAGAGATAGGAACCCCTGTTCCTATAACATTTAAAAGAAAAGATTATATTATGACTTCATACCTTTTAGTCTTTATAAATAGTCAGAAACAGAAAGTGTTGTATTGGTTTACTTACGGTTACGTACGATGACCTACGAAGATATCCGAGATCGCTAACGAGTTTAATGTTATAGAAGCCTCTCTTTAGAACTATAAAGTATATGAAAATATTTATTACCTATTCTAGAACCTAGATAATAGCAGCTTATAATGTAAGTTAGTTCGCTAAATTGTAGTTAATAATTTGTTATTATCACCCGTAACTGTCTCATACTTTATTGCTCAGTTTCCCCCGATATTACTGCTAACTTAAACCGTATAACTAAGGTTAATAGTTTGTTAAACTTATTAGCTATTACATCCTTGTCTTGAACGATATTCTTATAAAGACTTTTTAAAGAATCTCGTTTTATAATACTGTTTTCGGTCTTTTAAAAAGGTAATCTTAATTAATTACCAGAATATAAATATTTTCGTATTATACGTATAAGTAACGATATTGTAATTAAAACTCGATTAAAATCGTTATTGCTAGTTTATAGAGTTTATAAATTAATTATTTCTAACTCTTATGGTTATACGTTTAAACAATTTATCAACTCGTTAGATTTTAATATTATGAAGCCGTATGAGAACCGCTTATTAATTTAAATTGAAATTTTCGTAGATAATAAACGTTACTTCGATTGGCGTTAGCTTTAAGAATTACTGTTATGGCGCCAGCTAGGCTGAGTCATCCTAACTGTATATATAGCGCTTTAGGGCTTAAAAGGCTCTGTCTTTCCTCTTCTTCCCTAGATGTCAGTCTCAGTTTAGTTTTTCTTTTACCCTGAATATAGCTAGCCTAACCTTTGTTAAAACTCTGCATATAATAATTTCAACATCTTTATTTTAATCATCTTAACTATAATGTTATTAATTTAAAAGTTTTTAAAATGTCGCGTTGTATAATCCGAAGTTATAATATTACGTAAAAAGTTAACCTTATTTTAAAGGCGAATCGTTTTCGAATTGAAACGTTGAAAAAGATAATAAAACATGTTTTCTAAATTACGGTTAATTATTTCTAACTTTTAATGAACTTATATCGGGAATAAACTAAGCTAAAAGTAGAATTTCCTTTTATATATTTTTAAGCTACGCCGGCATTCGGATTATAATTCGGCTTCGGATGTAAATAATACCAACCTTAAAAGGTTTATAACTGTCTTTATATTAAAGGATAGCTACCGACCACGCGATAAATAATTAGCAGATGTTCGGTGGGCCTTTCATACTATTCTAAAGAAATACCGCCGCTAAAATTAACGTATTAACTTAGCTGTTTTTAAAATCGATTTTTAATGCCGGCCCTTATAAGATAAGAAAGTTTAACGAAATAAGGTAAAAAACCTAACGAAGTCCGTCTGTAATTAACCTATTTTCAAAAGCTGGATGAAAACTATTATTCGAAACGTTAGTTGTTATAAGTTTGTTATATCCGAATTATTAAAGTAAACCGTATAACGATTAAGTTAATATTTTAAGAATTTTAACAATTACTTATAACTTTTAAAAAAAACTAGGATTTTACCCTAATTATTTAATAATAACGTATTCGTTATTATAAATAAAATTAACGTAATAATTACGATATATATTTAAAAAACTTAGACACTTTTAATAACCCGCGAAAAAGTCGTAGCCCTTAATATATAATATTCAAAACTTAGGATTAAATTATAATAATTTAGGCCGTTAACAGAGGCTTTATAGTTATCTAGGCTTAAGTGAAAAAAATAACGTTATAATCGTAAATCGAGAGCGTTTTACCTGAACCCCGCTTTTAATTCGGAGCTTTTTCGTTAATGATCTATAAAAAACGATACAAACGAAATAATAACCTTGTGACTACGCGGTACCCAAAATTGTTAATATTATTATCCGATAGTATTTGTCGAAATAAAAACGGAAATATTATATATTACCGGTTATATAATTTTAAAAACGCACTAAGTTTTAAAATATTTCATTACCTTAATTAGTCCGTTCTAAATTGTTAATTCTTTTCGGAATAGTTGAGTTATTCTTTTATTTAAATATTTTTAATATCTACCAACTTCGTTACTATTTTAATGATATTATATAAGGTTTTCCTATTAATAATATTTAAAATATTGCTTTTATACATACCAATCCGTTACTAAATGCGTATTACAAAGTAGTATATTTTATTTACTTACCTTATCATTTCGTTTAAAATAATGTTTTTAACTTTTAAATTGTTAAGGAATGGAAGAATATTTAAAAATAAAGTTTAATAAATAATATAAAAATTTATAAATTTACTTATTCATAATATTAACGGATCAAACTGTTAATAAAAGGAAATTATCGGTCAACTTATCTTTAGATTTCTGACGGAATATTACAGTCTTATGACTGAAAAGAGTGCGATATAAAGATATATTATCTTAAGGTTACCGAAATAAGTTTAAATATCAGCCGAAACTTAATTTAAATCTTAAACCGTTTCTTAAAGTAATGCTTCCAAACTATTAAGTTGTCGTTATTTCCTAAAACAACGGCCTTAATATACTATTATAAAGCCGGTAATTTTGATTAAAAATGTAAATTTAAACTTATACTATGGAACACTGGCTTTTCGTAACCGAAACGGTAACGATTTATTCGCGAAATTACCCGGAATTTATTATAGAGCGTTTATTTAGAGCTTTATTAAACGTAATAACCTAAAAAGTCGAAGTCGATTCTTATTTAAGAGGGAGGATAATTATTACGAACTAACACCTTACCAGCTTGGGCATACGGTCGGGACAAGACATAAACAACCACCGACTAGAAAGATCACGTAATATAGATAACGATGGATTTAATACATATAAACAGATTTATGCACTTATACGACATAAATAAGGATGGATCCAATATATCCAAACGGATCGATGCATTTATACGATATGGATAAAAATGGATCTAATACATCTAAATGGATCCATGTATTTATACGATATAGATAAGGATAAATTTAATAAATCTAAGGAAATCCAATTCACGATATAAACATTTATTACTTTCCATACTTTAAATAGATTATTAGTTTATAATATGACTTAATTACCTAAATTATCTATAACAATTTACTAATTACTAGACGTAATTATTAAAGATTTTATTATTTAGTTTCCTATGACGTTACTCCCAACATAAACCGTACGATTAAGTTTAATAATTGGTTAAATCGTTTAGCCGTTATACGTTATAAACTCTTATTTAATAATGCTATTAAACTTTAAGTAATATTCCGATATTATATTTACCAGTTAACGACCCGTAACTAAGGAACTTACCTTTAAGAAGTTAAAAAACGTTATAATCGCCATAATACAAAAAGTCTAGAAACTTAAAGAAGTAAACGAACAACTCGAAAGCTAGGTTAAGGCATAACCTACCACCGGACCCAAATAAAAGATTAAGGCCTTAAAACCTTTTAATGGTACCGGAAACGTATAACCCTTTTTAACTTGAGCTAAATCTTACTTTCATTTTTACCGGAACTCCTTGGTCGCCGAAGCCGACAAGATTATCATTATTACTGGAAGCCTAAAAGAAAACGCCTTAAAATGGTTCGACCTTACCTTACAGGATTACAAAAAAAACTTAAAAATAACCGAAAAAAGGATATTAACAAACCATTTAAATATTGCACCAATTTCGAATAAAGGTCCGAGATATATACGGAAACCCTGATAAAAAACGAAAAGCCGGATAAGATATCCTTTAACTTATTTAAAAAAACCCAGCGTCAGAATACGCAGCATTATTTAAGCAAAGCCTATTACGTACCGAATAAACTAACGACGAAACTATGATGAATACCTTTTATAAATGCTTAAAGGAAACCGTTAAGGACGAGATAATCCGTATCAAGAAATCACTTATGTTCGACGAGTACGTTAACGAGGCAATCAAAATCGACAACCGACGGTACGAACGTCGGATGAAAAAAGGATATTACTTGCTTAAGCCCTGATACTCGAAAGGCGACCCCTAGAAACAAAAGATACGTCTTTTACTTCCCATGGAATAACACCTAGATCCATAAAATTAAAAGCAATTTAATAACGTAACCCCTTGCACTATTAGGTATTACAATTGCAACAAGATAGAACATAAGGCATTCCAATACCAATATGACGGCTTAGGGATTTAATCAACTATTAAACCTAGTCGTACGGTTTATGTTGGCAGTAATATCGTAGGAAACTAAGTAATGAAGTATTCAATAGTTACGTCTGGTAATAGCAGATTGTCAAAAGGTAATCTAGGTAACCAAGTTATATTACAAGCTGGTAATCTATCTAACTATAATGATAACGAGCGTATATATCCTCGCCCTGGCTCAAAGGGCTTAAGCGTCTTAAACCCTTAAACGCGTTAAGCCCTTTAAGTTCGTACGACGGTGTAAGGAACTTAAAAAGCTTGGCGCTTTAAATTCTTTAAGCTTATTACGTAATCTTTTAGCTTAGATCGGGATCAACTTTTTGGAAGATCTGACCGTTTATATTATAGCTAAAACTATTAGGTTATAATACGATTTCTTCCCTTCTGGATCTTTACCCTTAAAAATTAATTGTTTATTTGTCGATTCCGGTAAATAACCTTTCCTTCTTCATATTTATTATATCGAGTCGGATCGAAAAACGTCGTTCTCGTTCACGTATTAACCCTTTCGTTTTTTCAGAACGTATTAAACGTATTGATTTTAACATACCTTTTTATTCTCGTTATAAGAAAAGGAGGGTAGATTGCAAGGTCGCCCATAATTCTGTAAAGTGCGTCCGGTATATTCGTTATAGTGGCCCTTATGATATTTTTGGGCCTTCGGAAACAAAACATCAAAAATCTTTTGATAAAAAGGATCGTTTAAAACGTAAGAATAAATAGGTTCGAAAAACGTTGCGGGCCGTTATTAATAAGTTTAATCGTTTGCAAAAACAAAAACGGTTTCTCCGTCGTCGGGGCATCGAAATGCTTTCTTGTAATATTAAGGGTGCAAAAGTTATAGAAAAGTTTAAACGTTTAAAAAAGAAGTAAAAACGATTAAAGGTAACAGTTACCGCGGCTACGTTAAGCCAGGTCGCAAATCCGGTCGACTAGTCTAAGCCTATTAATTGGTCGACTGTTAACTGGGGCGCGTCCGTCGTTGCTGGTAAAAACTCCTTAATAGGCGTTAAGTGTTCATAAGATTTTTGGCGGGTTCCCAAGTGTTTTCGGAATCTGGGTAGTTTTTCCATTTGATTAGGTACTTAGTAAGTCCATTTCTTTTTCGTATGTCCAAAATCCTTTTTGTTTTATATGTCGGTATATTTTCTTTTGCTTCCTTTTCGTATTTTATGTTAACTTTAATGGTATCTGCTACTAACTTAAGTAAGAAAATGTAAAAAACTGATTGCAGTTTAACTTTAAATAATAATTCTAATTAGCAATTATTTTTTGAAATTCTCTTGATAATCTTATATAAACCGATATATTTAAAATTAAGTTTTTTATTTAGTCGTTTAATCTGAAAATTTTTAATAGGTAGGTAAACCATTTTTCCCATTTAAAAGGTTAATCTCTTGAACCTTTTTTGGTTATAATATTTTTTAATTTAGTTACGTACGAATTTCAGTTTTTTTATTTTTGCGTATAATTATTAAACTTATTTTAATATAAGAATTACCTTGACGTTAATTAATCCTTCGCGTATATCTTTATAAACTTTTAGTATTAACTCGAAATTGGCGTTTATTAAAGTTATTTTAATGCTTTCGCAATAGCTAATATTGTAGGTTAATTAGGTAATGGGTAGCATTTAAGTCCAATTGTTTTGCTCGTGGTTAATGAAGTATCGTAAGTAGGTTTTTAATGTTCGGTTTTTTTTTGTCCGTTTGTTTAAGGTTTAAACGCGTTAGATAATTTATGATTTAGGCCTCGCTATGACATAAATCCTTACTAAAGATTTTAAGTAAATGTCATTCCTTTATTCAAAATAATTTCCGTTAGTAATCCGTATATTCTTAAGATATATCTTAAAATGATATAAGTTAATTGTTTTACGATTATATCCTTATTATATGGTAAGAAATAAGAAAATTTAATAAATCGATTAACGATTATAAAGCTACTATCGTAATATATATCCGTAGCTGGGTTTTCTGATAATTAAGGTTTCGTAATGAAATTAAAAGTAATTAAATCCCATAATCGCTTTATAATTAGTAATGGTTGTAATTCTCTATATGATTTATCTTGCCGGTTTTTAACCTTGTTATAAATATAACATTATTATCGTATTTTCTTTATAACCGATTCTATTTTCAGAAAGTAATAGGTACGTCATAATCGTTTTAAGGTTTTATGAATTTCTGGGTGTTTATATAGCTAATGTCCGTATATATTTCGTATTAGTATCTCTTGGTATTTTTTAAAATATATATTCTTTCCATTTTTTGATTTTCAGGTAGGTTTTATTATATTCTTAAATTTTCCGATGTAGGTTAGGGGATGTTACTTTGACTGTTACTATCTATCGTAATTGTAGGTATCTTTTTAGTATAATGTCCAAAATCTAGTAGTTAACCTTAATCACCTTTTTTTCGAAATTCGGCTTTCGACTTAATACGTTTACTCTGCCGTTTTCCGATTTTTTCTGGTAAATGATAACGAAATCGTATTTTGCTAGTTTTTCGGCGTAGCATAATTATCGTCCTATAAGTTCTTTAGTGGTGGTAAAGCGAGTAAGGTTTTTGTGGTCGGTATATACCTTAACTTAATAAAGGTTTTCCTAAAGGTAATATCTAAAGTTTCGGAAGGCTTTAACGATAGTTATGAATTCCTTATCGCGAATGCCGTAATTCAATTTTGATTTTTTTAATTTATAGGAATAAAAGGTAATAAAGTGTAAGTTATTTTAATTATCGCGGTATCAGGTTACCGCGTTTAAGGCGTAATCCGAAACGTTAGTTTTACGGTTAACTAAGCGGTTTAAATTGTACATAATTAATATTGGCTCGCTGGTAATCGCAATTTTGATTTTTTAAAAGGCGGTTTCCGTTTTTGTCGTTTAAAGGAACTTATTTCCTTTTTTATCAGGTTAGATAATGGTATAACTATTTTACTAAAGTTTCGAATAAACTTTTTATAATAATTAGCGAATCCGAAAAAGGCTTATACTTTGTTAACTATGGTAAGCGTTTCCCATTCCTATATTACCGCAATCTCTTTAAGGTCCATCTTGATATATCCTAAGGTAATAATATATCCTAAAAATTGCATTTCTTACGTATGGAACTGGCTTTTCTTTATGTTAACTAGTAAGTTAACATTTTACAAAGCTTAGAAAACTGTATAAACGTATCCCACAGATTCCTTTTTATTTCTCGAATAAATAACAATGTCGTCGAGGTAACAAAAAACGAAAATATCGAAGTACTTCCTAAATATATGATTAACTATTCGCTAAAAGGTTACTAATACGTTCGTAAATCCGAAAAATATAACGAAATATTGGAAAGATCCGTGTTTCGCCCTAAAGGCTATTTTCCACTTATATTCTAACTTAAAACGGATTTAATTATATCCTTTTCTAAAATTTAAGCTAGTAAAATAATTTATTTTATAAAACCGATCTTTTATTTCGTTAATTAAGGGTAACGGTATTCTATCTTTAACCGTAATATCGTTTAACTGCTTATAATCGATAACCAGGCGTAACTTTTCGTTTTTTCTTAATACGAAGAATATAAGGTATCCGGCTGATAAATTAGAACGTCGTATATACCCCTTTCGAAACTTGTATTTAAGGTATTTACGTAATACCTATAATTTTGTTTTATTAAGGTTATAAATGGGATAAAATTTAGTTAATGTTCCTTTTTTAAGGACTATCTTATAGTCCTATTCGTTATGCTTTAGTAATTTCGTCTCGAATTCCTTTCGAAACAGTTATTTATATCTATGATCCTATAAAGGTACATTAATTATGGTCTCTAGCTTTAAGGGCTAATACTGTAGGTAGGTAATCGTTTATTTTTCGTAACCTTATTTTGATAATGACGGTAATACGTCGTATTCTTTTATAATGCCCTTTTTCTTTTTTATATTTTGTTCTTATAAGTAATAAGGTTTTTATCGTATTCTTATACCTGCATTCCTCGCTATTTTCGATCGAATGTTAAAATATTTTCTTATCTTACGTTTTTTTATCAAGTAAATATAAAGCGAACTTTACTTAGCTAGTTATTTAATCGATTAAGGGGTTATACTAATATAGCTATTGTTTGTTAAAGATTATGTCGTAGTTCCCTATCGGAACGATATCGAAATCTATTCTCTAGTTTCGTCCGTTAACAAAAATCTCGAGGTAATCAATCTCGCGGGTAATCTTTCAGTTATCATAAGTAAATACCTAACCTTCTGCGTTTTCGGCGATGTAAGGTTCCATCTTTTCCTTTTATAGTAATCGAAATCGGCTAACCACATCCGGCGTAATGTAATTACCTCCTATTACTCCGTAATTTACAAATCCGGCAAATTAATATGTCCCGATTCTTACTTGCTAGGTAATAAGGCCGTTTTTGGCTCCTATTATCGCGTTTAAAGCCCTTTTGGGAACCTTTTATTAGCTTATATAGGTTTTACCATTCCACGAATTCTTTACAGGGAGCGTTCGTTTTTTAATTCGTCTTCTAACGCCTTAATACACTTTGAATTCTACTAATTAAAGGTTTATAATTACTTTAACTATCCTTACTAGCGGCGTAAGGTAACTTCGAATAAAAGAACTTATGTTTGAAAATCTTTATTAATATATACTAGTTCGGGAACTTTTCGTCCCTTTTATCGTACTTAAAACTAGGTATCGTATTACCTTATATCTTTATTCCTTTTTTAAATTTCATATTTAATTTCTTATTATTCATTCGGGTCGTTTGTAAAGGTTAATCGGAAGTTTAAGTTCTTAATTATTTCTAAAGATAGCCTTATAACTATTTAATAAACCCATTCTTCTTTTATTTTATGGTCGTACCATCCGAAATGGCACATCAGGTTTTTATCGGGGTAGGTCTTTTTTTCGGGCCAACTTGTTGCTACCGTAATAATGTTAATAACGTTTTCCGAGGCGTATATCCTTAGGTGTTTATATTATTATTAATTCTTAAAATCTTTTTCTGTTTGGTTATAAAAATCAAATCCTTAATTATACCTTCGCTTAAGTCGTTTTTCGATATACCGTTATTCCTCCATATATTTAAGACAATAAGCGCGCTTATATTAAATAGCATAAAGCTTCCCATGACGGTCCGGTTGTCCTGGTAGCAGGTTCTCGTCTTAGCTTTAGTATTTTTTAATTTATGCGTTTAGTTCTAACTGTTCGTATCGTTATTACCGCTTCTTTTAGGAACGGGAAAATAACTTATCCTTTATAAGCTCCTTTTATCCGTCGTATTTTTTTAGATATTAAGCTATTATAAATCTAGTAATAAAAGCTCGTTATTTTAAGACAACTGCCTAAGATAACATTTTTAGTTCTTATAAACCTTATTTTACTTCTTTAAAGGGGTTATAGTTATCTCTAATCCTAATTATATTAATTAATTTATTATTATTTTCTTAATTATTTCGGAAAGATCCCTAGAAAACCGGTATTAAGTTATTCTGTCGTAACCTCTTAGGTACTTTGCATTAATAAGCTTTATATCCTATTTTATTATAATTATAACACTTAATAATACGAAGGTTACGTTATTAAACCGGGCATAACTTTATAAGTCCTGATGCTATTCCATGGGATATATTCGTTTTTCTTAACGTACCGATATTAAGGCAATGTCTTGGTTTATTACCTTATCGTTCTTTAAAGTATCGAGTTTTCCAGGCGTACTGTCGGTTGTCGATTTTAACTACCATGACGATATAATCCATCAACTTCTCGAGGTATTTATTCTTAAATAATTCTTTCTATACCTCTTCTTTCAGGCCGTCGAAAAACGTAACCATTAATACCTTTTATCCCCAGTTAACCTTTATAGCTAATTTAACGCAAAAATTGCCGTATCTAAAAGTTAATCCTTTCTGCTTTAAGTCTTTAATTTTATTTTTGGCTTTAATCTTTTCGTTTACCATTTCGAATACCTTTCTTAATTCCTCCTCAAACCTTTCGTAATTGTTATAAACAGCTATAATTTCGGCAAACCTTTATTAAGGGAATTTAGTAACCCATTTACGAAAGGTAAGTTTAAACCAGGTAATTACGTTTTCAATTAACTATCTCATAACAAACTAGACTCGAAAGGTAAATATTACGAATTTAATTAGGAAATACTTAAAATAAATACGGCACTACATAAAAAACTATTATAACTTAATAATAGTTCCGTCGAAAAAGGTAAGCTTAATAAACTTCAAAACTTGCCCAGCCTCCTTACCATAAACTATTTAAATAAGTTATATTAACTAAAATAGCTAATCCGGTTAATCGAGATGCTTCGTATTTACTTATTTTTCTAACTCGACTCCCTGGGCTTTTAATTAGTTACAGGTTTCCTTAAAAGTATTAATAAATTCAATCTTATCGTTAATAAATTGCGTAACCACGTTAATTAACCAATCAAGTCGACGTAAGACTTTTTCCTGAAAATGACTAAATCAAGTTTCCTCATTATCGGAATCCATAATATTGTCTTTAGCAATTTTGAAGGTTCCCTTAAAAACGGGCTTCTTATTAAACGACATAATATCAAGAGTATTACTCAAAGTTTAACGACATTACTGAATAAAAGCTTGTAACGTATAACGGCTTAAGGATTTAACCAACTATTAAACCTTATCGTACGGTTTATGTTAGCAGTAATCACCTTTCCTTCTATATTTCATCCGTACGTTTAAAGTTGTTAATGCTTAAGCGTATATCACATTCAAGTTTCTAACTCTTGGCGCTTTTGGCGACTCCGCTATTAGTTAAGCTAAAAACATTAAGGCTAAAATTTCGCGATCGTTGGTAACTATTAGCAATCGACGAAGATATAAGCCTTCATTATACCATAACAGCTAAGTAGGGTTCCTGACGACATGGCTTAATATATTTAATAACCTAAGCTATTTACCGCTTTAAACCTTGCATAGTTATAGCGGAATAAAAGAAAACCTGTTAATGTTTAAGCTTTTCCGGTAATAGATTTTATTAACGGAAAGGCCGTTAACCGGTTTTAACCCGATATTACGACTTTAGTTATTACCTACCGATTTAATAAAACGGAACAATAAGTTTAAGTTAAGAAATAAGTTATTAGAAATTTAGCTGGATACCTAGATTCGTTCGTTTGAAATTATAAACGTGATTACCAGACGAATTATAGCGTAGAAGCAAAATGTTTTATCGAAATATTTATCGGTTATTTTAATGCGGCGGTTTTTTCGATTTTTAACGGAATGCTTTACGCCTTTATACGGCTGTTAAGCTTATAATTAACCAGTTTAAAAACGAAAAATAAGCAAGTTTCCTGGGTTAATATAACCAAATAAAGACATAATTTTAACCTCAATAACGGTGTAAAAATCGCCAAATCGATTACCAAAACCAATTTTATTATATCCTAATCCGTTCAAGTGAAAAATGGCGGGCTTATAAGGAATAGCTTTTTACGTTAAAAATTGTTATATATAAGGAATTCGACAACCTAAAACTATAACTATCAAATATCCCGAATATTACGGTTACGAATACGGGTTAATTTATTAAATTAATTACTAAATAAATTCGGGATATACTTTTCAAACCGGACGTAAAATAACGCCTAAGTAAAATTACAAACGCCGATAATATTTAAATACCGCAATAATAGCATATTTACGTAATATTGAACGTACCGCATATTTTTCTAGAGTATATTAACCCGGAACGCATTATTAATATGCAAAACATTATTTATAATAAAGTTTACGTATAAATTAAATATCAGCTGATAGGTTGCAAACCGTCGAGGTACGGGCCCGACCTTATAATTTATCGCGGAACCTAATTAATATCTTTTTTAATCTTAATTAAGTGTTTTAAATTCTTTTAATATTAACGGGTAATCCAAATTATTAACGAAAAAACCGGTAACCACGTTATATAACTTAAGATACTAAAAGTATTATATTAAAGGATAATATTAACGGGTTATACGGTATAATAACTACGGAAACAGGCTGGACCAGCATCCGGCAAACAAATATAACCGGCCTTTTAAATACGCGAACTGCTAAGGTTTTGTCCAGGTAGGATACGAAAATTACGCGGCCGCTTTTAAGCGAGTTAAGGGATAGCTAATACGGTTAACGAAAAACAAACTAAAAAACGTCCGGAAAGCAGAAGTTAAAAAATATAAGAAAGAAAATATTATACCAAAATAAGAATAGGTTACGGAAAATGGGGAACCGCCTTAAACTTATAACAAAGAAACCCGATAAACCGCAACCGAGCCAGGTAACTAACAGTAAAAAAAGAACTTATAGCGGAATGACTTTTATAAAGTTTAAACCTACTTATATATTTTTAAAGACGTATAATTCCGGATTAAGGCCAATTACGGCGTTAAAATTAAGGGATATTAAGGTTAACGGTAACATTAAAATATTTATCGAAATGGCCATAAAAAATCGTTTACTCCGCCTTTAGGTACGAAATATCGCGATAATTAATATTAATTAATATAGCTTACGTTTACGCCAGGCTATAAAAGTTAAGGTAACGAATACTTAAATTACCTTTTCCGTAGAATGACGGAAGATAAACGGGAATAAGAGTGCCGGCGGCGCCGTACGGATAAAGGCGAATTACCGAAGTTACGTAACTTGTACGTAACTTAGTATAATATTCGTAATATTTTAATATTATATATTACTTTATTAAAGTTATATTAAGCTTAAAATATAAATATAATTTAAAATTGGAAACCTTAAATAAAAGGAAATATAAAGATATAAAACTATCCGGAATTTAATTTTTACGTATTAATAAATAATTAAACGAACGAAAAAAAAAGGCCCCGAATTATAACCTACGTTGAAAAAGGATATTTTCTAACGGTATAATAACGATAACCGGTTTACTTTCGAAATTTATTATAATTAAACGTTAATAAATATCCTATACTTAATATTTACCGAAAAGCTCGTACGGACGTAACGGTTAATTACGTTACTAATTTGGCATTACCGGATAACTATTTAATAAGGGGGAATTGGAATATATATTATCCGTATTTTATATTAATAGTTAAAAAAAGGAATAAAAGGAAAACTATCGTATAATAAATTATTATTAACGGGATAATTTATATAAGCATACCTAATAAACCTCCGTATAAAGCAGGGTACGTATTAAACCTTATCTTTCTTAATATCCCTTTTACGAAAACCTTTATATATAATAACTTTAATTTTAAATCGCATTATTTTACGTTTTTAATAATTATCCCGGGTAAAGGCAAAAAAAAGTAAAAATAATACCGATTACGGATATCGGAACCGAACTTGAACAAATTTACGGACCTCATCATAACGGATGAAACCTCCCTACCGGAGACGGGCCCGGCAGCCTAACCGGAAAAGCTGGATTCCCGGGTAAAAGTTATTATTTCGGTTTTCTAGTTAACGATAAAAGTAATAAGTAAACCGGTAATAAACCGAGGATACCGGGCGCCATGGTGGACGTAAAACTACCAAAACGCTTACCGTATCTATAGGGACTCGGAAACATATAAATAACGTACGGACCAGGATAACCCGGACCGAAACTATACGGACGAATATCGGCAATTTTTATCGGTTATCCGTAAGGCCAAAAAAGATTACTAACGGAAAATTACCAAAATAACTTTTACGGATAACAAATTTTATAAAATTATTAATTAATATAAGTTTAAATCCAGGTTAAATTTTCTATCGTTACGGGTAAAAAATAAGGTAATAAAAAATACGCTGAATAAGGTTAAGGCTTTACGTACGGAAATCCTGGAACGATTTTTAGCAGATGACGACCTAGATTACGATCCTTTGGAAAATATGAACTAACGGAACGGCTAGTTAGTTTAGGATATTACGGTAGCACTTAAGAAAGCCGAAGCTTATATTATAAGGGTATCGAATACCTTACCCGAGATAAACGGCGTTACGGTTAGGTTTTTAAAGACTGGCTAAAAGTTGGTTAAATAATACGTTAAAAACGTCTTTAAAAATACGTTACAATTTGTATATTTTCCGGCCGCCTGGGGGAACGCCAAGATATTAATAATACCCAAAGTAAAAAAAAGAAATAAAAAATCGCCAAGGTCTTAACGGCCCATAACCTTACTTCCCTATCTTGGCAAAAGGTTAAAAAAGGTAATAATAAAACGGCTAACGTAAATCGCCTTAATAAATAATATCTTTAGCCCATAATATGGTAAGGCGTTACTTAAGCGATTAACGATAAATTTGGTAGCATCTTTCGTATATAATACGGAATATGCATTTGCAACTCGACGAAAGGTTTTTCTGATTACGATAAACGTATAGGAACCGTTCGATGCCTTATTATAAAGACGTTTACTGGAAAAAATAAGACGCTAAGGTTGGCTACTGCCGGTATTCCGTTTTACGGAATCCTTTTTATCAGATAGGAAAATCCGAGCACGGTTCGAACCCAAACCGACGGGCTATAGCCAGGTTTAAAGCGGTATATTTTAGGTTCCCTACTTTCCCCGGTATTATACATATTATATTTCGTAAAGCTCCTATAATAAAACCGGACTTTCGACTTCGGTTATCCGGACGATTTATGTTTATATAAAATGTTTAAAATATTTAATAAAAACGCATAACCTTTAGTTCGGGACGTATAATAAATGTTATAATAAAGCAAAAAAAAAAAACCCCGGATTTATTTCGCCCTAAAAAAGTGCGAATTATTACATATTATCAAAATACGGAAAGAATACGACCCGTCGGTGGTAATCGACGCCAACTTCATAATCCACCAGTAAAAAAACCGAAAGATAGTAATAAGGCGTTAATATTTAAATAATTTAGGATATGATTTGATAAAACGTTAATATTTAAACGATACGTTTTAAAGAAAATAAATAAAGTAATATAACTTGCTTAATATATACGGTACCTAACGAATACGAAATATTGATTTTCGGTATCCGGATTACGGAAAGCTATAATTACGGATGTTATTTTGACAGTATTATACGGCGCGGAAACGTAATACGAAAAACGTATTAAGTAGGTAAAAAAAGTAACGTTAACGTTAAAATAGGCTGGTACGTAGGAAAAGTCTAACGGGCTTTTACCTTAATTACCAAAGTTATTTTATTGATATAAAGAATAATATTTACGGATATCTTATATCGCGATTTGAGATTGCCGACGGTATAAGTAACCCTAAACCTTATATTATAGAGATTTGTGTATAAGCTGCGAACTATCAATAAAAGGCACCTTTTAACGTAAAGAATCGAATTAATTAAAGTTATTAAAGAATATAAGGTAAAAGGTTTACAAAATCCTAAGATTAAAGTATAAGTAAAGGCAAGGATGTTACCACCCGTATAACGATTTATTATAATTCCCTTTAAGTACTTACCTAGTTTAAAAAAGGACTTTATATAAGGACTTAATAAAGAGGAAGATACGGTAACTTTGGAGGCTTGGTATGCGGCTTTGCCACCGGAGGACGTTATCGTTTTTTCAGATAGTTCGCAGGATAAAACGGGAGTTAGTTATGGTTTTGCGGTTTACCAAAATAAGCGACTTTTTAGTATAAGATACGAACGCCTAAACCTTTACTTTATTATTTTCGATACGGAAGTAATAAAAGCTTGGAAATGATTAAAATACGTCGTTACGGGATTACCGAAAATCAACCGGAAGCAAATATGACTTTGCCTGGATAATACGGCAACGATTTAAAGGATTAGGGCGAATGTTATTATATTCTTTTAATAGGTATATTTAAAATTCCACGTAACGGCGGATACGTATAATGTTGGGGTGCGCTAAAACCTAGGATATTATAGCGTAAAAAGAAACGAATTGGAGGATAAATTAACGAAGGTAAGCTTAAAGTTAAAAAATATTAATAACGATTATATAGTTATAATTTACGGGATTAAATTTAGGGTAAGGTTATAAAATAAAGCGTAACGAAAAACGTAATAAAAACTAATCTTTATTAAATTTTTATAACGTTATAAAGTTTAAAAACTAAAGCATTATTTATGCTATCCGAATAAGTTAGAATGTTAAACGAAGCTAACCTTTTACCATTATTTAACGTTTCGTACGGCATATGGAAACTTTGCTTAATATTACCGGAAATTTAAATACGACGACATTAAAGTATATTATATTTAAGGTAAACTTAAAATACATAAATACCTGGTTTATACCAAAAAGGCGGACGGCTTTTTCGAAAATTAGCTATTAAAGCCGAAAACGCGTTTATAAGGATTTAAAAATAAAGTTCGTTAGCTAAAGGAACTTATAAATAACTTAATCGCCTTCAAGGATTATATTAAGATTATAAGGTTTTACTGGGACATTTATACGCAAAAAGACCGGAACGGGGCTATGTTAAAGCCGTTACTGGATATCGTTCCAAACGGAGCGATTATCCTATAGCCACAAAGGTTACCTAAAGCCTTGGCGATTTTCTTTAAATTAAATATAGGAAATTCGGCGAGTACTTTTGGGCGTTTTTAAAAGAGTTAAGGGCGGAAAGGAAGGATGATTTTATACCTACTAATACGCTCAGGCACATAATATATAGCAGACAGCCAATTAACATAGCCAGTTATTACAACTATAATTTGGGCTTTGGCCTTCGAAAACTCCCGCTAAAGGAAGGGGGAAAACGCTAAGTACTGCCCTCACATGGAAAAAAAAGGATATAGCTTAATGCGCTGGAAACGGCGACGCGTCTACGGACAAGAACTGCTAAATAGGTTTACACTTATAAATAAGTTAATTAAAGATAGCTTCACCTAGCTTAGCACGCCCTATATGCCCTAAGGGAGAATCTGGGAAAGCCGCTATGCGGCTTAACCCCCCGGCGTTAAATACTAGAAAAAGAAAAATGTTAGCAGTAATGTCGTAAAGACCTGAGCAATAAAGTATCCAATAATTACATCTGGTAATAGCAGATTATCTTTTGATAATCTAGGTAACCAAGTTATATTACAAGCTGGTAATCTATCTAACTATGGTAATAACGAACGTGTATATCCTCACCCTGGCTTAAGGGGCTCAAGCGGCTCAAACCCTTGAGCGCGTTAAACCATTTAAGTTCATACGACGGCTCGAAGAGCTCAAGGAGCTTGGCGCTTTAAGTCCTTTAGGCCTGTCACGTGATCTCTTGGCTTAGGTCGGGATCAACTTTTTGGGAGATCCGACCGTTTGTGTTGTAGCCAAGACCACTAGGTCATAACAACAAAGGACTTAAAAGACAGCGACAGAACACCTGGACATTATTTCCCCAAAGACCCCTACGGAACAACCAGGGCAACAATAACAGATTAATTAACATAATCAAGGTTAAAAACGACTATAACCCCCTTAAGGAAGTATAGCAAAGGCTCTAATAAGCAAAGAAGGTATCCCAAGCAATAACCCAGGGATAAGAAACCCCTATTCCAGGACCTACAGTAACCTAATAGCTTAAAAAACACGACGGATAAAAGGAGCTTACAAAAGATAGGCTACTTTCCCGTTCTTAATTGAAAAGGCGATAACAGGATAAACAGTTAAAACTAAACGTAGAAGTTAAAGAATACTAAAGATAAAATAAAACCCTGCTACCGGGATAACTAAACCGATATAAGAAACTTCATGTTATCCAGTACAAACGCGCCCATTACCTCAAACATATGGAAAAATAACGATATATCGAGAAACGACTTACGCGGATATATAATTAAAGATTCGACTTCCATAACCAAAAGGGAAAAAGTTTTAAGGACTAACGATAATACAAATAATCCAGGATATATATCTTAAAGGATACCGTTAATATGATTACAGCAGCAACAACCTGACCCGAAAGGAAAAATTATCCCGATAAAGATCCTCCATGTCATTTCGCATGGCATGATTACAAAACGGGAAAGAAATGGGTTTACCAAACCGTCATAAAGGTATTATTAGAAGTAGTCAACAACTTAAACTTCCGTTTAACTTTTACAAACGGCCCGAACGAATAACGAGAAATTAAAGATAAAATCAAAAAAAAAAAAAAAAAAAAAAAAAAAAAAAAAAAAAAAAAAAAAAGAAATAGGGAAATATGAGGTAATACGATACTAAGTTTTAAGTACAACAAGAAAAACAAGAAACCCCTAAACTAAAATATATTAGCAGAGAAGACTTTTAAACGTAAGTCCTCCGACTTAAAGCGACCCTACGCCGACGAAAAGGACAATTAAAGCAATTATAGGCCTTTAACAAACACAACTAAAAGCGCATTAAAGCCTTAAAAAGTTTAATTAAAAAATGAACTCCACATATAAAAAAGCCGTAAAATAATAATACCCGGAAAAGCCAGTAAGAACTTCTTAAAAAAGCTTTAAACGCGACGATAAGAATCGAAAATAACGTTATCACCCTATAAGTAAGAAGTAGAATATATTAATTTATCGCATTTATAAAATGCGGAACAATAAAAGGTAATTATATTATACCGGATATAATTAACTAACTTCGATTACCTTGAAAGAAAAAGATAAAACCTTATATCGTTAAAAACGGCAAAGGTTAAATATTTACCTACGACCACGGAAAGATTACTCGCAAGATTAATTACCTCGAAATCTTCGTTAAAGAACGAAACCAGACGACAAACTTCGACATCGTTCCGATAAGGAATGACGATATAATCCTCGAAAAATCATGGTTATATTAATATAACCCTTTAATCGATTAGGTAATTAACTAGACAAAGTTCATTTTATACTCCCTCGATCAAAAAAAGCAAAATACGAAAAACTCTTAATACTCGATCGAAAACGGGAATAAATACACGCATAAGGATATAATAAAAACCTTACCACCTATAAAAACAAGACATAAACAAATAAAAGTACCATAAATAAATACGACGTATTATCGCTACCATTAAAACAAAGCTGCAAAAGATAAATGATATTCTAAAACATCAGCCCCTAAAGCTAAAAATTTTAACCAACGTACTTTTACGGTATTACAGATATAAACGACTGTTGCGAAAGAAATTCGAAATGAAATTACTAAAATATAGCGAATGGGACTATGAAATAGTTCTTAAAAGAGGAACATCGATTAGATTCTATCTAATTTACAACCTTAACGAGATAGAATTATAAGCATTACGTAAATACCTTAAAGACAAGCTTCGAAAAAGCCACATATAACGTTCCAGTTTACCAGCCGGATATTTTATATTTTTCGTACCAAAAAGGAACGTAAAGTTACGCCTATTTATTAATTATAAACAATTAAACAATATTATATTTAAAGATAGAACGTTATTACTCTTAATTAACAAAGTAAAATACCGCCATTATGGAGTAAAGTGCTTTATAAGCTTAAACCTTAAAAAAGAATATAATTAAATTCGTATTAAGTTAAGCTACCCATAAAATATTGGTTTTAAAACGAAGTACGGACTTTTTAAGTACTTCGTTATGCCTCTCGGATTTACGAACGTACTAATAACCTTTTAACGAATAATTAATTATATATTCAGGAAATATTTAAATATCTTGGTTATTTATTACCTTAAGGACATTCTCATGTATTCGAAAAACAAAGAGGAATATGTAAAGTATATTTATACAATCCTTTAAGCCTTACAGTACGCCAATCTACTAATTAACATAAAGAAAAGCTAATTTCATACATAAGAAATAAAATTTCTAAGATATATTATTACCCCAGAACGCATTAAGGTGAACCTGAAGAAGATCGCTACAATACAAGAATAAAAAAGCTTACCAGAATTAAAAAAGTACAAGCCTTTTTTGGATTTGCTAATTATCACAAAAAGTTTATTCAATACTTTAGTAAAATAATTATACCGTTATCTAACTTGACAAAAAAGGAAATAAATTTCTTTAGATAATAAAAACGAAAACCGCCTTTCGGAAAATTAAGAGTACGATTATTAGCAAGTTAATATTAATTATATACGATCTAAATCGCCTAGTTAAGCTTGAAACCGATGCTTCGGATTACGGTTTAACCGTAGTAACCGGATATTACGATAATTAAGTAATTTACATTTTATCGCCTTTTATTCCTATAAACTAAATGAAATAAGGTTAAATTACGGCATTCCCGGTAAGGAATTTATGGCCATCGTTAAGGCTTTCCGAAAATTTAGATATTACTTTAAGGCAAACTTTTATTAAGTTAAGGTATATACCGATTATAAAAACCTTATTCGTTTTATTACCACCAGAACATTAACAAAACGATAATTACAATATGTTGAAAAACTAACAAAATATAACTTTATTATCTTCTACTAAAAAGGATTAGAAAACGGCAAAACAAACGTATTTAATTAAAAACCGGACTTCGAAAAAAAGTCATTAAAGTTAATTATCAGATTTTCGATACTACGATAAATACCAATAATTAAAGCAGCACCCTTTAACATATATTAGAAAATCTAAGCATATAACGATAACTTGCCTAAGGACCAGAAAATTAAAGAAATACAAATCTTAAAAAATACCAAAAAGTATTAATATGAAACATATAACGTATAACACAAGCGAGCTGCGCGCACAAGCGAGCTGCGCGACATTTGGCACCTCGCAACAATCAATCCAAATAACTCAACCACAACACATCCAATTG